>JAHRHZ010000030.1:39374576-39417612 GCA_024137785.1 Ginglymostoma cirratum
CACATACACATACATGCACATACGCACACATACACATACACACACACATACATATACACAGAAACATACACACACAGATACATGCACACACACACATACACATACACACACATACACACACCCATGCACATACATACACACATACACACACACATACACACACACATATACACACATACCCACGCACATATATACACACACACAACATACACACACGCATACACACACACCCACATACATATACACACACACACACGTACACACAAACATACACATACATGCATACACACACAGACACATACAAACACACACACAAATGCATACACACACATACATACACACACAGATACATGCGCACACACACATACACAAACACACACATATACACTCACATATACACATACACACACATACAGACACACACACATATATACACATATATATACACACACAAACACACACACACACACACACACAAATATATATATATAGTATATATATATATATGTACACACACGTACCCCTCATCACTGTTCATGGACTATCAACTGCATTATTGCATGTAGCATCTCCACACAATGTCTCTCACTGTTACTAAGTGATCTTGCCCTCTGGCTGAAAGGTTCTACAATCCACTGAGGCTGGCAAACTCCACTAAGTGCAAAGTAACTGCATGCTCAGAGACAAAGCTATGAGCCATAAGGTGCATCCTGTGTCGGTACATATGATGGCTGTATGTCCCGACTACAGAGGGAACTGGCAGGATCATGGAAGTCAAAAGGTGTCCCTGAGCCCCGAAGGGAAGTCCTGAAGGATTGAAGTGGATTCTGAGTTGCTCTGAGATCAGCCTGGATAATTTGGTGAGCCTGGTAGCTTTCCCCTGCCGATGTCAATGGATGAAGGGTGAAGGAAAACACAGTCCACAGAACATTCCATGATCTCAAGATGGAGGAATACTTTGGGAAAAGCAACAGGGAGAGGCTAGCATCCACTGTTTAACTGCTCAGATTTTCAAGTTGTTAATTATCGCCAACTGTTTTCTCAGGAGAGAAGGAGGATTGCAAACTGCGAATAAATCTGATGAGTTTTAACGAGATGAATGTGCAAGGAAATAAAGTCACGACCATTTCTCAGCATGTATCTAATCTCATCATTGAAAACTTAAACAGAAAATTAGAAATATATCCTCATCATTGTGAATCAGATTTCCTTCACTTTCACCATCTTTTTGCATATTTCTCACCATTACAAACACTGTTCAAGGCCTGGGAAATTAATTCCAGAAGTTAGTTCAAAATTTACTGGCAAATGATTAGAAGATGTTGCAGTGAACAAAGCAATGAAATAGCAGTGGCAACGCTGTTGATAATCTAGGATAGTGGAGGATAAAATGGAGACAGCCTCTCACCTCTCTTTCTTGTTTCTTTGGCAAAAGACAACAAATGAACATATCGTTCTCCCAAAATCCATAAATTGTCTTAACAGAGTGTCATGTGGTTTATTCAAATTAGACTTATGACAGACACAGACGCAAACTATCAGACAAGTCTTGAGTCGTGCCCTTTACTAATGGTTTGCTTTCTAAATATCAGCAGAAGTTAGGGTAAAGGGCCTGTGGCAATTTTCTTAAAAGCAAAAGCGTTGTCAATATTTCTACTTACATTTAACAGAAAGTAAATTGCAGTTTTATGTTCCATACTGCATCTGTGTAATGAATGGACTGAGCTTTAATTCCCTTGCTGTATGCTAACCATTAGTGTGATTAGCTTGTGGCATTCACTTTATCGGGGAAATAGTTTTGTTTGGAAAACAAGTTATAAAATGCTGAATTTGTTCTGTTATTACTGTAAGATGTTTTATTGTAAGATCACAAAACTGATTGGCACATTGGAATAGAAGAACACACATAAGCCACACTGATGTGTCCCAAAATTAAATAAGATTGTGGCTGATCTGTGAAATGAATTCATACACCAGCCATTGCTCCATATCATGCAGTATCTTTTGGCTTAAGAAAAAAATACTGATCTCAGATTTAGAACTTGCAATTGATTTAGCATCATTGGCTATTGACAAAGGGGGTTCCAATTTCTATGACTCGTTACATGAAAAACTGTTACCTAATTTCATTGTCGAAAAGTCTGGCAGTTAGCCAAGCCCCTACTCTCAGCCACGGCCCTATATTCCCAAACAGAAAGAATCCTGCACAACGACTTTCCACGTTCCTCATTTAATCCGAGATAATTCACAACAGTTTCTGAGGATAAGATTACAAAGCCCATCGGTACCTTTATTCAAATATCAAGGTAACAACTGCAAACAACAAATTCACACTCATAAGGGATTAGAATCATTGCCACCAGCTGTTAACTATAATAATTTAATACTCATTGCCACAGCAAGGAAAACAATGGAGTGGTTCAAATGTCCAAAGAAATTGTTATATTTAATGGAGTGAGTTGCTTGTTAATAATTTTACAGTAATTCATACGACTCAAAGATTTAAATTCTCTTCAGGTGGTTAATCGCTCATTAAAAATGAGCAAACTTTGATTCTATCACATATGATAGACAGAGCTGTCAAAAAAACTATGAGTTTGAAACCTTATTTTGAGATAACACAGATGTTGAAACACTGCCAGGCATTCATAATGTCATAGTAACAGTTTTTTGGGAATGTCCACACAGACCTCAATTTGATTTGTATGAACAGATTAAAATTTCTTTCTAACCAACACCAGATGCATATGAATCTAAACAGTCAGACAGATGTTTTTCTTTGGCTCTCATTTACAGCTTAAACCTGTTTTCTTCATAACAAAGAAAATTAGATTTAAAACATCAGATGGCCCCATGTAAACAGACTGTAACCATCTTTTAAAGAATATTTATGTCTCTTCTACCATCTTTTGACAACCACACAGTGCGTTAAGGGCCTGGAGCAGCCAAGTCAATGTTTGTTTGAACTCAGAAATGAAATTGAATGAACTTGCTGCATATGGAGTTCACTCCTGTACGGGACACACCTCAGCATCGTCTGCTCACCAACAAAAAATGGATCTGTCACAGTGGGATTGGGTTTACCTAACTGTGTCCCATCCCCACGGTTAAAGATCTCACTTCCATCGTAAAACAGCCCTGATGCCCATATTTAACTGGACACAGTAAAGACATAGCTCACATGATCTATAATGATGGTAATTTTGTGGTCTCTGTCTATAATAAACAGCAATCACTAAATTTATGTGGAGAAAAAGCCAGATGAATAACTCATGTATTATTGCACATAGCAGCTCAGCATTCCCACAACAAAATGATGGCAGACAATCAGCAATCACTCAGGTCCACAGCACCTCAAAATCGCTGAACTTGATCTCTCCTTTGCTGCTGGTGAAATACTTGCTGCTGACAATATTTTCATTTTTCTTCCTGATTTATTTTGGTTTTGCTGCTGTGCTTTTTCACCACGCTATATTTCTGCAGTGTATGCTTAACCTCCCATCTCCATTTCTCAGTAAAAGGAGGGACATTAAAGAGATGCTCTCATGATTTGGCAGAGTTCTGAAGCTGACTCAATTCCTGGAATTTGACCTGACAATTTTATTTCACAACCAGTGCATTAATAAGCTTAAGAATATTTACAGAACCAAATCTGTTTAGTTAGCTGTGGTTTTGCTTGATTTAACAATAAAGTGTTGTTTCAATCAAACTGAATAGTTAAGCATCAGATTTTATTGGTTGTGAATAAGGAAAGAAGTGAAGATTGTCATTGAAGAGTAGTTTGTTGAAATTGAGCAAATTGGCAACTTGTGCCACCAAACCAAGCCAGGCTGGACCTTGCTAACAGGCCTAGTCAGTGCTGTGTCCTGAGTCAGAAAAGACACCCAAATGTTCAGGAAAATGGTCAGTAATCTTCTGAGCTCTGCCAAGGTAAATACCATCATCTTCATTTTAATACCTCACATTCACGGGGTCAGCACTCACTCTAACACTGCCACTACATGCAGGTTTCACCAAGCCTCTTTGACTACAGTACTCACTATGACGCACATCATGTCCACTCAACAGCTCAACCAATTTCACCCTCCCCGACTACTAACCTTCCTGCCATCTGCACTTCCTATCCCACTCACTGGTTACATCTCTCCTGTTCCTGTAGCACTATTAAGTTCTCTTCCATGTACCTCCATCATATTTAATCCCTCCCTTTGTCACATCCCAGGGAAAATAAAAGGGTCTACAACTGGGCTGAGAGGGCCAAGAATTACAGAGGGAGGGGAGTGGATGTCAAAAGTCTCCTCACTCTATATAGGAGAAGATTCTCGAACATATAACCAAGGAGCAGAAGTAGGCCACCCAGCCCCTTAAGGTTGTTCCACCATTCGATAAGATCATTGGTGCTCTGAATATAATCTCACTCTTCATTCCTGATTATCCCTTTCTCCTCTTGCTCAGCAAGAATCGCCATGACCTCTGCCTTAAAATATATTCGAGGACTGTCACCACATTTTCACAAACAGCATTCTAAAGACACTCAGCCTTCTGAGAGAGAAAGTAAATCGTGCCTAATCTCTGTTTCACTTGGGTGATTTTTAAACAGTAACCACGACTTCTAGATTCTCCCATAAGAGGAAATATACTCTCCACATCTACTCAGTCAAGACCCCTCAGGATCTCAATGTGTCAATCAAGCCACCTCTTACCCTTCTAAACTCCAGCAGATACAAGCCTTGACAGTACAACCTCTGCAATTGACAATATCTGAATAAGCTCCAAAAATAGAAGGTGATAAATATTATTAATTTCTTGCATTTTTCAGTTTTCTTCTTTTGCAAACAAGCTTTGTATGAAAGCTAGGCTGAGGGCCCTCTCGCTGTCAAAGGAGAAAGTGTTGATGTCATTGATAGACAAAGCTCCAACCTTGACTTTTCAATCCTGTTTAGTTCTTTCCCAGCTACCTAGTATAACTGTTTGTAATATCTACCTACTGAAATATAATGACAGCTCTGTAAAAGAAATGTTCTATTATGGAATGGAATTAATATGAAATGTTGAAGGAGACTGGAGTCTAAAATACCTGAGGCTGATGACTTTATCTTTCTCTGTTCACCCAGTTTCCACACCCTGTCAACCCAAGATAGTTGTCCCATGATTTCATGAGAGCTACATTAACGAAGCACAGGATCTCAATATTGGAGTTCAACATCAAATCAAGTTATGAAAACAGAAATTGCTGTGAAAATTCAGCAGGCCTGTCAGTATTTGTGGAGAGAAAGCAGATTAAAGCTTCAGGTCCAGTGACCCTTCTTTAGAACTGGTTCACAAAAAGCTCATAAGAGCTATGGAACAAAGGCAGGTTTATGAAGTTAGGCTGAAGGTCTGCTATGATATCACTGGTGGAATAGGCTTCAGGGCTAAGAAACATACTCTGTGCCCCACATCCTGATGTTCCAATGTTCCAACTATAGGAAGCCTTAGAACATTCATTGCAAAATGACCTCACAGCTCACAATGAATTTCACTGAGATGCTATCATCTGTTTGAGACGATCTGATGTAGTCTTCCAAGCTAATCTTTAATCACCATGAGCCCCTCCAGAATTTATTGCCTGTACCTAAATCCCTACAAAGTCCCATTCACTAATTATCCCTGCACTCCCCAACCTCTGTCAATTCCCAAATCCATGTCACCTCAATTTGAATATTCTCATTCTTGTTTTGAAATATCTCCATGTTCTTGGTTCTCTCTACACGTGTATACTCCTGCAGCCCTGCAATGCTCCAAGGTGTCTTTGCTCTTCCACTTCTGGTCTCTTGTGTATCTGTGAATTCAATCATCAGATCATCGGCAGGCATGACTTTAACACCTTAGGCACTGAGTACTGGAATTCACTTCTTCAACGTCTCTGCCTCTTGTTCTTGTTTCCAATTCTTTTTAAGTTCTACCTCTTTAACCAAGCTTTTAGTTCTGTAATCTAGCATCTCTTTACGTGGCATGGTTGGATCACAAGGAATTTAAAAGATTAAAGGGTGATCCAGGACTATATTCACTGAGTTCAGGAGGATGAGGGGGGATCTCATAGAAACCTATAACCTTCTAACAGGACTGAACAGGATAAACACAGGAAGGATGTTTCCCGAACCAGGGTCTAAGGATACAGGGTAGGTTGTTTAGGACTGAGATGAGGAGAAACGTCTTCACTCAGAGAGTGGTTTGTCTGTGGAATTCTCTGCCACAAAAAGCGGTTGAGAGCAAAACATTGAATGTTTTCAAGAAGGAGTTCATTGTAGTTCTTAGGGATAAAGGGATCAAATGTTATAGGGAGAAAGCAGGAACAGTGTACTTAGTTGTGTGATCAGCTATGATCATATCAGATGGTGGAGCAAGCTCAATGGGCTGAGTGGCCTACTCCTGCTCCTTTTTTCTGTTTCTAAGTGCTGCCAAATTTTTTGTAAAGTGTATTGGGACATTGTTCTACATTAAACTTGCTGTTACAATGGCTCTCCACAATACAAGAAGCATTCAACTCGAGTTCACAGTTTGTGATTTACCGTGTTTGCCACTGAAAATACTGTTTAGTCGTTATTTATTTTCCTATCATAACCTATTTCCCTCAGTCATTAAGCTGAAATGCTTCCAAATCGGTGTCTAATCTAACATAAAAGTGGATCCATCCAATTCTCTGAGAAAGCTATTGAGTTTCATCTGAATGCATTATAAATAATGAGGACCTTATCTTCCAAGAAGGGTTGACACAGTCAAGATCAGATGTACTTAAATCATTAATCAAATGTCTGTGCTGAACAATAGATACAGATAAATCAATTTATGGGCCACTAGCCATACACAATTATCTACTTTTTGGCAGGATGGGATTTCTTATCAGCCTATATTAATAATAATTACATTTATAAAGTGGAATCAGTTTTATCGTGGAAATGGGCACTATACTATGAATGAGCACAAATTATTGTGTGCATTGGTAATATGAACTGTCAAGAGAAAACCTGGAGCACAGGTAAAAGTTCTGGATACACATTCTCAATGGCTCCATCTCCCCACCAGGGATCTCATTTTGTAAAATTATCCCCAGGGAGCACATTTGGAATGATGTCATTCCAAAATCTGTTCATACATATCTTAGTCACCAATAATAAAATATGGGCGGTCCACATCCTGGAATCCATCACAAGTCATTGTTTCATGGGTCTGGATTTCTCAGATTGTTGGAAGCGACAAGTATTAGGAATTATGAAATGTTGGCACTTCAGCAGTCCATTCGACCCCTTCAGTCTAATCTGCCATTCAATGAGTTTGTGGCTGATCTACAACCTAACTTCATGTACCCACCTTTGCATAATAACTTTCCACACTTTTAATTAACTGAATTACTCATTCAGCTATTCATCTGAAGTTGCAATTCATCCAATATCAATTTACCACTTTTCGAAGAGAGTTCATTCCAAATTCCTCTCCCGCATTCTGTCTGAAAAATCATTTCCCAATCTCACTACTGAAATATCCAACTGTAATTGTTCAACACTGCCTCTTAGTTCTATACTCCCCATTCAGCAGTGACAATTTCTCCATACCATCCCCTTTCTGCTTCTCTTCAGCATATTATATACCTCAATTAGACCTCCGCTCATCCTTCTAAACTCCAGCAAGTATAGGCCTGAACTGCTCAATATCTCATCATTTACAAGCCTTTCATCTACAGAATTAATCTAATCTTTTAACTGCCTTAGACACAGTTACATCATTCTACAAGTAATGGGGCCAAAACTGTATGCACCATTGCAAATGTGGTCTCACAAATGCCTTGTACACTCACAACAACATTTCCGTACTTTGATACTCTGTTCTTTTAACAATGAGGGTCAAAATTCCATTTGCCCTCCTTTTTACCTGTAATATTATTTTTTGGCGATTCATAGGTAGGAGGCGCATTAACTATTTAGATATAATTACATCCATAAGGAGACAGAGATGACCACTCTATCTCCATTGAAACCCTACATTAGATGACCTGATTTTACAAGCAAAGACTGTGTCACATCATCAGGCTCAGTGACTGAAACTTCAAAGTCGCATAATACTCCATCCATAATTTCATAATTTGGAATCCAATTTACAAATTCATGCACCACAGTGAAGGATATAACAAGATATTTGACAGTAGCTATTTTCATTCATAACAGTTGCACTTTGATGAGCTAAGCAATCAGTCAAGAAGATAATTTGATGCTGGCTTTCATTGTATAAAGTTTATTTATGTTAGATGCCACAAGAAATTTATGAAGCTTACATGCAAGTCTTTTAAACTAAGTTAGTTATTCTCTGGAACAAACAAAATTTAATGTTGCTTTAAATGAATCAGTTTACAAGTGAAATATAATTATTTCGTAAAAGTAGCAGAGTGTTCCATCTATAAGGTGGCAATGCAATTTGGAATGAATTGATCTCAAAATAACCTTGAGCTATTTTGTAACTTTGATGGAGTGTGTAGCACTTTATATAGGTCAGATCTGTCATTTCTTGATGAGCTGGTATCACATCAATAAAGAAAAAGAATTTACATTTATTTTTGAAGAAGAAATTTTTTGGCAAACATCTTTGAAGACATGTGCTGACTGAGACGCTAATCAGGTAAAATGATTCAAGCTTTTTGAACAGCATTTTTAAAATTCTGATCAAATTATCCTTCAATCACTGTTTTGCTGCACAATTTGCTGGATCCCCGTTGTCTTGGTAAACTGTCACAGTGAGGCGAATGTTGATAGATCACAAAGACATTCCTGTCCAGAAAGCTGTGCTTTTTGACCCATTGGAATGGATTTACATTTACCTTGTCCTTTAGCTGGATTCATAATCTTCGGGCTTGTTACTCTTTATTTCAACAAACTTATTTTAAAATGTGGTTATTTGTAACATGGGCTGGAACTTTGAAACTAAATGATTTCTCTGGGTATTGAGAAAATCACATTTTAAAGTGTTGAAAGACGGACGAACATACTATTTGCTATCAAACAATGAGGTTCTACGATTGCAATTATGGAAAGTGGCCTTTCCTTTTGAATAGTTAAAGACTGGGTGAATGAACCCAGGTCATGAGTCAAGACCCCATAGAGTTCCCTATTCACCAACTCTATGGTAATTGCTGAGGAAGTTGGAAACTCCAAGGGGCCACTCCACAGCTCCTCTTGACCCTCCGATACAGTGGCAGATTTAGCCCTATCATCCTTGTAAAGCCTTCTTTGCTAATAGGTGAAGTCTTGTGCAAAGATTCAGAGAGCTATCTCTAAAGTATCCAAAACTAATTTACTGTCGAAGACTTCAGACAGTTCTGACTTACTGAGTTGCATAGTTCCCCAGGACATGTTAGCCAGAAAAGTCCCAGTGTAACTTCTGCACGGGAAGATAACTGAGCCCCAGGCTCCTGACTCACCCCATCACCCTGCGGCCAACGGTCCCCTCCACCCCCACCAATGGCTGAAACTGTGCCCATCAACTGATGAACCAGTGCTCCTCCATGTTGAACAACAAGTTGAACAAATAGCGAGGGTGGAAAGGGCACAAATTGTATTGGGATGGAGTTCTTTAATGTCCATCAGCAAAAGTGGTTTAGCAGCACCACTACTGACCAAGATGGTTCCATCCTAGAGGACAGAGCAGCTCAGCTGGGATTGCAGCAGGTGGCGAAGGAACCACTATGAGGGAAAAAGAGTGCTTGAGATTATCCTGATGAAGCTAGCTGCTGCAGAAGTGTTTGTCCGTGGCAGGATCGGTAGGAGTGACAATGGTGTACTTTAACGGGAAGTGAATATGTTCATGATAATGATGTAACTGATGGTACAACAGAAATCAACAGACTACAACAGAGCAGAGAGAGTAACATGACAGAGCATTGAGAAAAACACTGGGCGAGGGAGCTCTATTCAATATAATGTACATCTCAGTGTGAATAAAGTTTACAGTGTTGCAGAAATTGGTAGTGCTTTACCCTAAGGCTAAATGAGCGACGTTAAGGGCTTGAACAGTAACAGCCGTGTTAGACAATGCAGTATCTAAGGTATATACCCTGTAAAGACTACACAATTTATAATGGGACAGCCAGCAGGGAAATTTTCTTTTTATTCATTCATGGGATGTGGGTGTCGCTGGCTAGACCAGCATTTATTATCTATCCTTAATTGCCCAGAGGGCAGTTAAGAGTCAACCACATTGCTGTGGGTCTAGAGTTGCATGTAGACCAGACCAGATAAGGATGGCAGTTTCCTTCCCTAAAGGACATTAGTTATCCAGATGGGGTTTTTCCTGAAAGCTGACAATGGATTAATGGTCATTATTAGACTCTTAATTCCAGACTTTTGTTGAATTCTGCTATGATAAGGTTCAGACCCAGGTCCTCAGAACATCCCCTGGGTCTCTGGTTTAACAATCCAGCGATAATACCACCAAGCCATCGCCTCCCCTGAGTGTTGGTAGAAGCACTTTTATAAACTGCGCTACAGCCATCCAAGAAAAGATTACTGTACAACACAAAGTTCTGGAGAGACAGAATCCCATCTTTACATTGAAACAATTAAAGGGGTAAGGTTTTAAACAGATCTAGCAAATCAGTACTGCTCATCCATGAGGCAGTGTGGGTCATCAGCAGCAGCAAAGTTATATTCAATCTCAATTTATAACGTTATGGCCAGCATATATCCAACTCTATCATTACCATTAAGCAAGGGGTTCAACACTGCTTCAATGAAGAATGCAGGAGGGCATGCCAAGACCAGCAATACTCAATTATCAGGAAAGTGATGGAAGGAATCTTTGACAGTTATTTTGTATAAAGGGGTTTATCCAAACGGTTCTTTTGGATTTGGTTAAATATAGTTAAGAGGAGACTTGCCAACAGCAAGTTGCTTACATGTGGGTGTTTATTAGGTAAGAATAATGATAATAACAAAAGTTTAAAACAAAAGGAAAAGAAAGAATTGAAAAGCAATATGTCTCATGCCCTTCTGCCCCTCAGTCAACAGCTGGTCTTGAGGCTTAAGTTTGTTCCTGGCACTGTTCGATCCCAATCCAAGGTGATGTCTAATTCTTGGAATGAGACTCTCTCTCTCTATATGATATAACAAACAGCTAGTACAGAAAAACAGCTACAGAAGAGAAAACTGCTTGCTAGTACAGAAAACAAGCTTATTTAATTGCGCTGTCTGCAGTGCGTGCAGGAATGTTCACATGATCAATGAAGGTCATGCAGCTGTCGAATATCATCATTAACTTTCCCAGCCTATTTACACATTCTATACAATCTACCCACAATGATATTTGTCAGTGCATGTTAGAATTGCAAATGCAGATGCAAATCAGTGATAGCCGCATGAGAATGTATAATAAGAGTATATAACCTACACCAGAAAATTACAATTACAGTGAAAATAACAATCATTAATACAAATAAAATAAAAATAGAGTGTGTCATCAAATGAATGACCACAGTGGCCTTTGGTGACTGACCCTTAAATATATCCCACGAGGGATGTATGATCAAGGCTGTGAGAGAATCAGCAAGTTGTGTTAACTGTCCATCTGCATATGACATGGTGACATTCATTTGTGTATATTTCACCCCCTTGTCGCCAGTTCCTGACTCATATGAACGTTTTCATTGAGAAATTGCTCCAACTGAGTCAAGTTGACAACTGGTGGAAGGTTCTGTCGAGAAATTATATCTTATCAGTTCACAATCTTTGACAACTCATTCTCTTTTTATTAATTTCCCTCTTTTTATACATTCCGGTGCTTCCTGCCCCATTATCAATACGCAACAGGCATCACCTTGTCCATGGGCAACCATCTCACCAGGCATGGCGGGGGGGGGGGGTGGTCCTACGTGATGTATCCACTCTTTTCCCCTGTGCAAAGGTTGTCATATGTTGTAGGTTTATTGGGAGGGTGTAACTGGCCAGCCCCTTGAAACATTCTACTCATCGGTGTCCCTCTTTTTAAAGGTCTATTGCTCAGATTACACAATGTTTGTGGTAGCACCTTGATCCACCCCGTAAAGTACAATTAGGGGTGAATAGTCTAAATTGTTGCTTTAATAGCCCATTCATTCAATCTACAAGGCCAGCTGCTTGAGGATAATAGGGAATGTGGAACATCCAATGTATCTCATTGTCTGCAACCCATGGCGACACCTGTTGACTTGTAAAGTGTGAGCCATTATCTCTTTGCATTTCTAATGGTTCACCATAGTAGGATATCAACTGTTCTAGGCCCTAAATAATGTTTCTATGATTTGCTTTGGTTATTGGGAAAGCTAGCATTAGCCCAGAGTAAGTGTCCACCATGGTTAACGGATATTGATAACTTTGTTGTATCAGTAACGGGCCAACATAGTCAATCTGCCAGATTTGAGTAGGCTGATCTCCTCACCTGATTTGTGCCATTTGCTTCCTTGGCAGTGATATGTGTTTTACCTTCTGACATATCTCACACCTGCCAATGACTTCTTTCACCAGATTGGCAGGTAATTGCAAACCACGATCTCTTGCCTATTGCACAGTGCCATGATACCTTATGTGTCTTGATTTTTCATGAGCCCATTTTCTAGTGTGATACTCTTCAGATGCATCTTCAACCTTCTACTATTCTGTCTGGTATTGTTGTGATCAGCAGATTCCGAACCATCCTTCTTACGGGCATCAACACAGTACGCAGTAATGTCCATGTGCTGTGCCTTTGCCGATATTTGTTTCCGTATTTCTGTTCCCCACAGGGGCCTCCAGCAATCGTCCAGTCATGTGACTGCCAGGTTGGCTTCCATACAGCCATCTGTTGGCCACCCCCCATGATAAATGTGCAAGCATTGACTCTGTTCTTCCAGCACTAGGGCCACAGCTGCCATTCGGCATATTGGCTCGAACCCCAATCTCCTTCCCTATGGATAGTGTGGAGGGATTAAACACAGCTGCTTGCCACCACTTTTGGCCATTCTTCCAGGTGGCTGATCCATCAGTGAACCAAGCACAGTGATAAGTATCCTCAGGCACTTGTCGGAACAGAAAGCCCCATTGAACAGGAGATGCAGGTATGGCTCAGCCAGGACTCAGAGTTTGTTCACTGGTGGGTATTGACCTATTTGTTCATGGAGTTTGGCAACCTGTTCCTTTCCCTTCTAGGCTGGATCAGCTATGTACCATTTCCATTCTGCGATGGAGCTTTGTTGGGCTCTACCGACCTTGTGGGTCGCAATGTCAGATAACGCCCAGGTCAGAATTGGTAACTTAGATCTGAGGAGAATTTTGTCCTCTCCCGTCTGCCCTTCAGTTGCTACCAGGGCCCAGTAGCAGGCCAGAAGTTGTTTTTCAGATGGTGTGTAACACGTAGCTGCCTCAGTCAGTTTTCTGGACCAGAAGTCCAAAGGTATTGCTTTCTCCTTTTGTCTCTGTCATAAGCTCCATGTGGCTACATCTTGTACCACTGGTACTTGTCGCCCAAGAGGTAAGCAGCTATCTGAGGAGCCGGGGGCAACGTTAGCAGCCAGAAATGCTTGTCTGTTATTCATTGCCCCATTTGAACTCAGCTTTCTTTCAAGTAATGGCATATAGAGGTCTTAGTAACGTGGTCAAGTGAGGTATACATCTGTGCCAATATCCAAGCAGACCTTTAAATTTCTGTGCCTCAGCCTTGTTGGTTGGAGCAGCCATTTCCTGTATTTTCTTCATTACTGTTTGGGGAAGAATCTATCCTCTTTTGTCCACCGAATGCCTAAACACCGCACTGATAGCTCTGGTCCCTGTAACTTTTTCGGGTTCACTTCCCAGTCTCTATTTCACATATGTTTTACTGGTGTGGCTAGAGCTTCTGGCACTGCGGTTTCCATTGGTCCACTGATCAAGATGTCATCGATATAATGTGCAACATGAATGTCCAGTGGCAGAGAACATATATCTAAGTCCCTTGCTACTAATCCATGGCATAAAGTTGGGCTGTGCAGGTATGCTTGTGGTAGCTGACAGAAGGTATGTTGGCCAATTTTCCATGTAACTGAGCTTGTGATTCCGGGGCTATCAGTATTGAGAAAAAGGCATTTGTCACATCAATAACGGCATTCAAAGCGTCCGGCTCCTGTGCCAAAATTTGCTGTAACAGTGACCGCAGTAGACACAGCCGCTGACAGTGGAGGAACATATTTGTTAAGTTGGTGGTAATCAACTGTTATTTGCCAACTTCCATCAGGCTTCTTTACATACATGGCTATTGTACATAGATACTGCATGTGTCACATTCCCAGCAGCCAACAAGCCCGTTTTAGCATCCTCAATTTCCTTGTGGCCTCCCAGAATACGATACTGTTTCATTCGAACCACCCATGTGGGTGGGGTAATAATGAAAGGTTCCCATTTTGCCTTGCTGACAGTAACCATCACAGCTCGTATACCAAAAGAGAATTTGCCCACTGGTGTCTGCAAGGGGGTACCTTTTAATTAGTCCATACCGACAATATTGTCTGGCACGTTGGATATCAATACTGGGACTATTCATGGGAGTCCATTCTCCAAGGCCATTCTAATATTTGTTCTAACTGCCAGTGTTATTGCCTCACCAAATCCATGAATAGTCGTTCTGACCCCTACATGTCTATGTGGATTACCATTTATAATATTAATTCTGCCCCAGTGTCTAATAATGTGATGTCTTGTTGTACATTGCCTTTCTTCCAATAAACAGTGATAGGGACATGAGGCCTCAGGTCTCTGGTCGTTCCACCAAATGTCCTTACACAGACCCTGAAGTCCCGGCCCCACTCCTAACTGACTGGTTCACCACAACTGCCCACTCCCTCCAGGCTAAGGTATAGTGATGTTGTGGAAGACGCAGTCGGTATGGTTTCCTTCCCCCACACCCCCATCCCTCCCCCTGCACATCTGATGTACTCTATCCTACTTCCTTACCCTTTGGAGAGCACAGCATCCTCCACATATTGTACATGGCATCTGTAGGTATTCTGTCTCTCTTACTCCTCTCTTTTCCTGCTTTTAATAATACCATGACTATTTCTCTTCTGGTTATCTTTTGTTTCACCTTCGAACCTAGTCCATCTCCAACTTGTTGTCCCTGTTTGTCACTTGCTTGGGTGGGCCTCAGTCTTCGCTTACCGGCCTCAGTCTTCGCTTACCGGCATCCACATCCCCTAACTGTCCTAACAACAAATATACCTGTCCCTGGGCAGGCCCTACTCGGGCTAACAGGGCACCTCTCATCCAGCCTGGACCACTTCGTATTATCCGGCTCCTCTTTCTGGCTGTGAAAGCTTCCTGGTCTGGACCCTGAAACTGCGGAGAATACACACCTGCTTGCGTAACCAGATTCTTTCAACGTCTTATACCTTCTGGTATGCTCTCCATTTTTCAACATCACTTTCCCAGTGTATTGGGGAAGCGTACTTGTTTCCTACTGCGATATCAGTGCATTCCACAACAATCCAGCTGGCCCTATGTTTTGAAAAACGTTATTCACACGTGGATCAATACTTAGTGTCCCCAGATTCCCTTACTCTGTGGCACTCAGCATAATATGGAGTGGTGCCCTGGCTCCATGACCGCATCATCCAAGAGGCCCAAGGTTTACCCAATTTCTGCTTAAAGCATGACCCCAAATCCTGCAATTCAGATACAGAGTAATCTCTCACTGTTCTCAAATTTTGTGGGTTCTATCCTCCTACCTGTTTTGCCTTATTTGTTATTAGGGGCCATGCTATTAGTTCCTTCTGAGGATGTCTCCAGAGATGGAGCATCCCCTTCTGAATCAGACTCTGAATCAGATCAATACCAAATGTCTCCATCCCAATGGTCGGGGTCCCATTGCGAGGTTAATAACACATGCTGTTTGACTGGGTCAACTTTCCAATTGTGCCATTTTGCACTTTTTCTGTTGTACCATCACCAGATTGCATACTACCTGGTTCTGTTACTTCTCCACATTCTCAGATCTCTCCTGCGCTGTCTTAACTGCTTCTGTAAGGGTGATGTTACATTGTTCTATTGCAGTCAATGCAGCCTCAAGCTGCCTGTTTTTGGCCTGGCACTCTACCATCTCCCTACATGTAGAATGCAAAGCTGTTAACAATATCCATCCTATTTGCAGCATACTGCCCTTGCTTTTAGGGAAGCTCGTTTCTCACAAGCACTCATGTACAGCAGCCTGTATGATTAACCCTACTTTCTCTCTTTTTCTGGTTGTAACCATCCCCCATTCTTGCAGGGTCCTAACTGTGCTAACAAGTTAGCGACAGACCCGAATCCAGAGTCGGCCACATTCCAACCTGGAATACAGAAGGAGTCCTGAGCATCAGGTTGCATTTCCCTTCACTTAAATATTTTCCTGAATCCCATCCTTATCTCCAAAAGTGTCTTGGATCACAAAGTGTATCCAAGCAGTTCTTTTGGATTCAGTTAAATATAGTTAAGAGAAGACTCAACAACAGCAAGTTGCTTAAATATGGGTGTTTGTTAATGACAATAATAAATAAAACAAGTCTCACACCCTTCTACCTCTCAGGTCCCTCGATCAATGGCTGGTCTCGTGGCTTAGGTTCATTACTGGCACCATTTGTGATCCCGATCCAAGGTGAAGTTCAATTCTCAAAATGAAACTCTCTCTCTCATACCGTGTGACAAACAGCTAGTAGAGATAAACAGCGACATAAGACAGAACTGCTCGCTGGTACAGAAAACAAGTTTTTTAACTGTGCCATCTGTGGCACGTACAAGAAAGTTTGCAGGAGTCATCCAAGGTCATGCAGCTGTGGAATATCATCATTAACTTTCCCAGCCTATTTTCCCACCCAATACAGTGAGCAGTGAGGTGGCCACATCACAGGTAAAAAGGGAAAGTGGAACCACACGACAGAGTAGAAATACCAGGCAGATTGGGCAGCATCCCTGTGGGGCCATCTCCCTCTCCAACAGATTTTTCGTTTTGGCTACTGCTGGGGGAGGTGATTTCTCAGTAGAATGCAGTGAGATCCAACCCCATCCCACCAGGAGTGGCTGAGCTATATGGGAGGGTAGAAAAAAGAATGAAGACCAGTAGTGACAGGGAAACAGACATTGCTCTGCCACAGATGTGATACCAGCTTGGCACATTGCCTCCCTGGTCACTGAGCAGCTGCAAGGCATTTTGAAGTGGATCAAGAACAGCTATAGGTTTTTGTCCATGTTGGTACATTGTGAAGATCATGATAATGCAACACTTAGAAAATAACAATGGAATCACACAGAGTCAACATGAAAGGGAAATCACGTTTTAAAAAACCTATTGGAATTATTTGAGGCTACAACTATCATAACAAATGGGAAAAAAAGAGTAGAAAAAGTGTATCTGAAGTTTCAGAAAGTTTTATAATATTTTACTTCAGGGGCTATTGTGCAAATTCAAATCACATAGGACAGGGGATAATACACTGGCGTGGACTGAAAATGGGTTAGTGAGCAGGAAACAGAGAGCACAAATAAATGGCTTATTTTCAGAGTGGAAGCCGTGAAGAAACAAGGAAACATGATATCATGCTTGGGTCCCAGCTATTCACAAAATAAATCAATATATGGATGAAGAAAACAAATGCCATATTTCCAATTTTGCTGAAAACATAAAATAAGGTAGGATTTTGAGTAGTGAGGATGTTGTAAAGAGGCAATGAGACAATTTAGAGACATTGAGCAAACGCAAAAATGTGCATCAAAACAGTACAACATTAATAAGAGAGAAGTTGTCCACTGTGGTCATAAAAACAGAATCCCAGAGCATTATTGAATTGGCGATAGATTGGGAAATATTGAGGTATAAAGGGACTGAGATACACTGAAAGCACACGCACAGATGCAGCAGGCAGTCAGGAAGAAAAATGGCATGTCTTTTTTTTTCAGTCATTCATGGAAATTGGTTT
The DNA here is from genome assembly GCA_024137785.1 of Ginglymostoma cirratum. Taxonomy (NCBI): domain Eukaryota; kingdom Metazoa; phylum Chordata; class Chondrichthyes; order Orectolobiformes; family Ginglymostomatidae; genus Ginglymostoma; species Ginglymostoma cirratum. Next base: position 39,392,530 of record JAHRHZ010000030.1, read on the forward strand.
CACTGCCTGGGCCAGCATTTATTGCCTGAGAAGATGGTGGTGAGCTGCATTCTTTAACTGCTGCAGTCCATTAGGCGTAGGTTCACCCACAATGTGAGGGAGTTCCAGGATTTTACCCATCGACACTGAAAGAACAGTGAGTGGTTTGGTGAGTAATTTGCAGCGGGTGGTGGTCCCACAAATCTGCTTTCCTTGTCCTTCTAGATGGAAGTGATCCTGGGTTTGGAAGGTACCGTTTAAGAAGCCTTGGTGAATTTCTGCAATGCATCTTGCAGATGATACACACTGCTGCTACTGAGTGTCAGTGGTGGAGGGAGTGGGCGTTTGTGGATGTGGTTCCAATCAAGTGGGCTGCTTTGTCCTGGATGATGTCAAGCTTCTCGAATGTTGTTAGAGCTGCACCTATCCAGGCAAATGGGGGAGCGTTCCATTACACTCCTGACTTGTAGTTGGTGCTGTAGGTATTCTGTGCTGTGCAACTCATCTTCTGTCTTCCCCATGCCCATCCTCCAGCAATGAGCATTTCAGGACTAGTACAATCGAATACTCTCCACCTATCTATTGTCTCTAATAACATTGAATAAGCTCAGCACCATCCAAAAAAATACAAGCCACTTGCATGGCACCCCATCCACAAAGTTTAACATTCATTCCCTCCACTACTGATATACATTAGTTGCACTATGTACTATCTACAAGATACACTGCAGCAACTCACCAGCACTCCTATATAACACCTCGCAAACCCACGATCTCTTCCATCCAGAAGGACAAAAGCAGCAGGTTCATGGCAACACCATCACCTGGAGGTTTCCCCTAAGTCACCCACCATCCTGACTTTGAACAATATCTCCATCTTGTAACGGGATTTACGCTTGGGTAGATTCTAGCAATAAAACTAACTTGTATTGTGTTTGTATCCAGAGCTTATTGGGCTTAACTCTTTAAAACTGCAGAGAGAACAAAGAACAGCTCAATAAGGCTACGCAGACACATGACACCTTTCTAAACTAAAAACGTTTTGATTTAACATGCTCCAAATCCCTCTATTTACCACCTATTCATGTATCCATCAAGATGCCTCTGAAATGTTGTTGTTGTATCAGCTTCTACCACCCGCTCTGGCTGTGCATTCCAAGCACTTACCACCTCATGTGCACATTTCCTTTAAACTTATCCCCTTCTACCTTAAACCTATTTATTCTTTGTGAAAAAGACTCCAACTATCCACTCTATCCATGCCTCTCATAATTTTGTCAACTTCGATCAGGCCACCACTCAGTCTCCAATGGTTATGTGAAAACCACCCAAGTTTGTCTAATCTCTCCTCTTAGCTAATCTCCTCCAAAACAGGCAAGATCCCGGTAAGCCACTCCTGTACCCTTTCCAAAGTCTCCTCATCCTTCTGGTAGTGTGGCGACTGGAACTGGGAACTGTATACAATATTCCAAATGTGGTTTAATTAAACTTCTATACAGCTGCAACATGATTTGCCAATTTTTATACTCTATGCCCTGAACGATGAAGGCAAACATGCCATACACTCTTTTTGACCAATTTATCCATTTGTATTGCCACTTTCAAGGAACAGTGGACCTGTACACCTGGATTCTTCAACCTGTGAATGCTTCTAAGGGTTCTGACATCTACTGCATACTTCCCTCCTGCATTTGACCTTCCAAAATACATCACCAAAATACAGTTGTCTGGATTAAATTCCATCTGCCATTTCTCTGCCCAAGTTTCCAGCCTATATATATCCTGTCGTATCTTCTGGCAATCCTTCTCACTATCTGCAGCTCCCTTAATCCTTGTGTCATCAACAAACTTACTAATTAGGCCACCTACATTTTCCTCCAAATCATTTATATATATTACAAACAATAGGGTCCCAGCAATGATCCTTGCAGAACACCAGAGGTCTCAGATCTCCAGTTAGAAAAACACCCTTCCACCACAACTCTCTGTCTTTTATAACTAAGCCAGTTCCATATCCATTTTATCAGCTCACAGCGGATCCCATGTGACTTCATCTTTTGTATCACCCTGCCATAAGGGAGCTTATCAAAACACTTGCGAAACTCCATGTGGACAATATCTACCATCCTGCCCTCATCAATAATCTTTATCACTTCCTCAAAAAACTCAATTAAGTTGGTAAGACATGAACTTCCACTCAAAAACCATGCTGCCTATCACTAATAAGTCCATATTTTTCCAAATGTGAGTAAATCCTATCCCTGAGAATCTTCTTCAATAATTTCTCTACTACTGGTACAAGGCTCACTGGGCTGTAATTTCCCAGATAATCCCTGTTGCCCTTCTTAAACAGAGGAACAACGTTGGCTATTCTCCGGTCTTCTAAGACCTCTCCTGTGACTAAAAAGGATACAAAGATTTTGTACAAAGTCCCAATAGATTCCTCCCTCTCCCCGTAAGTGCTCTGAGAAAGATCCCATCAGGTCCTAAGGACTTGTCTACCTTAAGACTTTTCAAAATAACTAATACTTCCTTTTTTATATTGACATGCTGTAGTTTTTCAACAAACAACATGTCCTTCTTCTTGGTGAATACTGATGCAAATTATTTGTTAAGCACTTTACCCACTTCCTCTAGCTAAGTGCATAAATTCTCTCCTTTGTCCTTGAGTGGACCTACCCTTTCCCTAGCTACCTTCTGCCCCTTATATCCATATAAAACAGCTTTGAATTTTCATTAATCATGTTTGCCAAGGACATGTCATTGCCTCTTTAGCCCTCCTAGTTCCTTGTTTAAGTCCTTTCCTGCTTTCTTGGAATTCTTCAAGGCCTCTGTTTGTCGTTGGTTTCCAAAACCTTATGTACACCTCCATTTTCTTTCTTCTGCACTAAGTTGACAATCAATCAAGTAATTTTTAAATTCACAAACCTCTGAGGTCAAACCCAGAGTGGGAAAGGAGAAAAGCTAGTAATCCCTGCTTACTTTGTCACAACAGCAGAGATAAGCAAGTGAATGCAGAATGCTGTGTATACATGTGTATCACATAGAAGATCTTCCCAAAGCTCACTTGTTTGGTATTTTTACAGTTTTTAAAATTGGATTATGGGCAATTAAGTGTTTCAAGTTTTTGTTGCACTTGCTGAGAAAATCCAACGGGTGCTTAAAGCTGGAAATCCTCATCCAGATTGGATCTCATCAAGCACGAGAAGGTTTTACTTCCTCTCATGTATCAATTATGATCCCCTTGAGGTACAGACCAATGCACATTTAGATTTCCTCATTACTTTTTAAACTTCTGTGTGAGTTAGTTGTATCCTTTGTCCTAGGATTGTTTATTTTTTGGGTTCCATATTCATCTTTATCCAGTATCACAAGTCAATCGATTTCTCTGAAATAAAACTTCTAACTCAAGTGTTTTGGAAATAATACTTAAGCTAACTTCTGGGAAGAAAGAACATTCAGCTATGCAGCATTAATATGTGCTTGCACTTCAGTTGTGTTGCGTTACCAGCGCTGATGCTAAGAACGTCTATAAAAATTGAGTTTGGTTTGTTATTGCGTAGTAAAGGTTAACATGATCAGATTAATATTCATTATTAAATGCATTTTGGTGAGGAAGAGTTCAAAATGTACAAACAAAATTCCAACATATATTGCACAGTTATGGCTATATTGTTGCATAATAATGTTTGGATGTAGAATTTGAACCTCGCGCAGGTCAAGGATCTAGACCCACATTTAATTTTAATTTCGGCATTACAGCTGAACTTCTTTCCCATCTTAAATTGCTACGCAGTGGAAAGTTGATGGTTATGTGAAAGCATGAAGCTTATTGTTGTTTTCTTTACTGCACATGACATTGAAGGGAATTTCTCAACACTCATCCCAACTAAAGTCACACCATTGAAAATCAAGGAAATACTATGCAACTGGGCTGATAGTATGAAACCATGTATCCCACAGTACTAAAAATCCTTAATTTAAAAATGACAATAATACTGTGGTTGGAAAACACTCTAGACAAACTAATAAATGCCCAAAGTTTGCCCCCCAATATAATTATGTTTTTTTTTAAGAAAAAGTGTGTCATTTATAGATATATAGATAAATAACATTTATTTTCAAGTTTGGATTTTTAACTAGTGACTAGGTTTTTGTTTTTGTGAATATGGAAGATAATAAGAATGGTTTTACGTTCTGGAAACATGGTTTTAAACTAATTTGTGTCATACAGCAGGTGGCTAGGGCCCTCCCAGAGTGATAATGCCAGTTTGTATTATGAGAGCTTCACAATCACAGAGAGCAAACATCGAAAGGTATTAACTTGTTTAGGTGAATCACGAAGTGACTCTTGCTTTGGAAAATCCCCTCAACTAGAAGTATTTTTGGATTCAGTCTGAAAAAAAACTGCCTGGTGTCAGTTGTAAGAACAGTTTCTCCTAGAGAAAGGAGTTAACTCAGAGCAGTTAGGAAGCAAGCAACCTCAGTGTAAGGACTTTTATTTAAAAATGCCAGATTCGAAGTGTTTGGTTAGAATTCTGAAGGAGTTATTTGAATCGAAGAAAGTTTAAGCTCAGTTGTGTGAATATTTAAGGAAAAGATTATCAAACGCAGAAATTAACAGAAACAGTTAAGTTAATACTGCAGATATGATAGAGTAGGGAACGGTCTCTGGCATTTGAGTGCTGTAAATTGATAAATGCTGAGAATAGATGGGATTGTATCTTGCCATGTATTTTCAAATCAGCTTTCTGATAACAAACCAACGCTATTTAAAGTTTTGTCTTCTCCTCCTTTGATTGTAATCAAGGCGTTTATTAAAAAAGCTAAGGCTCCCATATTCTTTATTAACAGCTTTCTCAACTTGTCTGATCACCTTCAGATATTAGTGTTGTTAAGGTTACTGATCTTTCTGATTGTTCATGCCCTCTACATTGACTGATAAATCAGAGATCCCAGATATTAAACTTGTTCACCTGCTTGACAACTTCATTTTCAAACTCCAGATTAAGTGGTTGTAGGAGAAAGTGCTGAATGACCGGATTTTCAAAAATCATTTATTCCGAAGTTGAAGCAAGCACTTTATTCCATTAAACCTTCAAAAAACAAAGCAAGGAGAACAAACTAATGAATTGGTGTTTGATTTCTGCTCAGGTCACTTGATTTTGAAAGATGTCACAGAGCAATAGCTATGACACAGCACAGATTGAGGCCATTCAACCCACTATGCCTATGACGGCTCTGTGCACGCTATTTTAATTAGCTTCTTCCCTCACTCCATTCCCCTGTTCTGTAAATTCCTCCTTTTAACCCATTTGACTTTTAGTCGAAGGATCAATAACAAAGGGGCATAATTTTAAAGTGAATTGCTGGAGGTTTAGAAGGGATTTGAGGAAAGATTTTTTTTCACCCAGAGGGTGGTGGGTGTCTGGAATGCACTGCCTGGGAGGGTCGGGTAGGTGTGAAACCTCACAGTCTTTAAAAAGTACTTGGATGAGCCCTTGAAGTGTCATAACATTCAATGCTACAGGCCCAGTGCAGGAAAGGGGGACCAGTGTGAGTAGTAGAATGTGTTTGACAGTACAGACTCAATGGGCTGAAGGGCCTCTTCTGTTCTGTATGATTCTATAATTCAACTCCACTTGAAAATTATAATTAAATCTGTTCCCAAAACCTTTTCAGGCAGCACATTCCAAATCATAACAACTCTTGTGTTAAAAAAGAAACAATCTTCCTGATATTACCCCTGAATAATTTGCCACATTTACCAAGTGTCTTAATTCTGTGTCTTCTGTTTACTGACATTCTTGTGAATTTCTCTCGGTGGTTTGTCGATAAAAATCCTTCATAATTTAAACACCTCAGTTAAATCACACCATAATCTCCCTCACTTTAAAGAAAGCACATGACTCGTACAAAAGCTTTATAGTGACGCAGAAAATTCAGATCATTTCAAAACTGCAAGCTGAATTTGAAGAAAAGTCTGCAGTCTCCACTTTAACTCTATGAAATGTATATCAGTGCGTCAATAAAACTTCAGAGACAGGTCTGAGGCAGTGGATGTAGATCAATGTTGAAGAAGTGAACACTGGTGTTCCAGCAGGTTTCATGCCTCAGAGATGAAACATAAGGAACAGCCAGGGCAGCAGATTCAATCCTTTGAACCTGCTCCAACATTCAATAAACTCCTGGCTGATTTTCCACTTCAGCTTCACCTTCCCACTTCATCTCTGCATATGCCTAACATGACCATTTGCAACGGTCTTTATATCAATTTGCAATGAAATCTTGCAAACTGTGACTCATTCCCAAGTTACATCTATTGCATTTCAGTAAACTTAGTGAATGTTTCTTTTTTAATTCAGAAATAATTTTAAATGATATATGATTTTAAAACTTGCACTTTCGTGATGTTCTAAGAAGATACAACCATACGAAATGAAGCAAAAGCAGACCATGCAGACCCTCAAGTCTCCTTTGCTGTTCACCAATCATTGCTGACTTCTCACATAGAGTCATAGAGATGTACAGCACAGAAACAGACTTTTCAGTCCAACTCATCGATGCCGACCAGATAGTCTACGTTAATCTAGTCCCAGTTGCCAGCATTTGGCCCACATCCCTCTAAACCCTTCCTATTCATGTACCTGTCCAGGTGCCTTTTAAATGTTCTAGTTGTGTTACCATCTACCACTTCCTTTGGCAGCTTGTTCCATACACATACCATCCTCTGTGTGAAAAAGTTGCTCCTCAGATCCCTTTTATTATCTTTTCCCTCTCACCTTCTGGAAAAGTCTAGGATCAGAAGCTATAATCTCAGAATAAGGAATCACCCATTTAAGAAAGAGATGAGGAGGAATTTGTCCCCTCAGAGGGTAGTGAGTCTATAGAATTCTTTCCCACAGAGGGTTATTGAGGTTGTGTATCCAAGGCTGAGACAGACAGATTTTTAATCAATAAGGGAATCAATAGTTATGAGAAAAGTGGAGTTGAGAATGATCAGATATCATTGAATGACAATGCAGACTTGATTTGTGGAACAGCCTACTTCTGCTCCCACTTCTTATGGCCTTATGAAACAAGCTTCTCTTTCCTCAGTGAAAATACAAAGGATGCTGAATCAATGAAATAGAGCCATGGAGTCATAGAGATGTACAGCGTGGAAACAGACCCTTCAATCCGACTCGTCTATGCCGACCAAATATCCTAATCTAGTCCCATTTGCCAGCATTTGTCCCAAATCTCTCTAAGCCCTTCACATTTATATATCCGTCCAGATGCCTTTTGAATGCTGTAATTGTACCAGCTTCCACCATTTCCTCTGGCAGCTCATTCCATACTCGCACCACCCTCTGAGTGAAAATGTTGCCCCTTATGCCCCTTTTAAATCTTTCTCCTCTCACCTTAAACCTATGCCTGCTAGTTTTGGACACCCCCACCCTGGGGAAAAGACCTTTTTCTATTCACCCTGTCTTTGCCCCTCATGATCTTATAAACCTCCATAAGGTCACCCTTGGACACTCCAGGGAAAATAGCCCCAGCCTACTCACCCTCACCCTGTAGCTCAAAACCTCCATCCCTGGCAACATCCTTGCGAATCTTTTCTGAACCCTTTCAAGTTTCACAACATTCTACCTATCGCAGGGAGACCAGAATAGAGCGCAATATTCCAAAAGTGGCCTAACCAGAACAATCCATGTGATCCCATGACGAGGATATTGTTCAGCAACAAGTTTTGAATGTTGCTGTAACTTCTTTGCATTTGTTTTTACAGAGACACTTCGCAATGTGAGACACCACACAGGAGCGTCCAATGTAGGGAAAGCTTATGCTGTTAAGCCAGTTGTCATTTTAATTATCCAGCAGAGAGAATGCAAATTTTCATATTTTGCATTTTAATTCAAAAATAATTACTTGCCATCGTTTCATTATTTTCGTTTTTTGCTACCTTAAGCTCCCACTTGTGACCGCATTCCGTCTGCTGATGACTGTTTTATTAAATCTGTGACAAAAAAATAAAAAACTCGCTAATTAAAAAGAAAAGCTGCAGGGAATTTAAAATCTAGTTTGTATTGCCTTGGGCCTTTAACATTTTAATAAAGATTGTCACATAAGCAGCAATAGATTGTTAATTTTATAAATCTGCCATCGTACATTTCTCAGAGGAATGATATGCTAATGTTCTCTGTTTATGTACACCTGAACCACTATTGTTTAATTTTGCTATGGATGGTTTCTTACCATAAAATTGTTATATTCTACCTTCTTTAATTTGCTTGAGATTTGGATCGGAATTTGTACAATCTTAGTGATGTTAAAATGTCCTGGTGGCAATTATATCGGGGGATGTAATGCGAGGTAAGTGAATTGAGACAAGGGTAAGATCTATATGTAAACATGATGGTGTGGTTCATTTAGGCATTTAATTGGACTTTAGTCAAGCCCAGATCTATAGTTTGGAACCAGTTCACTGATTCCAATTTTTTTTTTGTCTCTAATTCTATATTTTCAATCAACAAACTCAGTTCCAAACACAAAGCCAGCAGTGTACTTCAGCCTGTCACATTGGGGTGCTAAACCATCAGGCACAGCTTCATACCCATAATAATAAGTAAAAACATTGTTTCCAACAGAGATAAAAGGTACTGCAGATGCTGGAGAATCCGAGATAACAAGGTGTGGGGCTGGATGAACACAGCAGGTCAAGCAGCATCATAGGAGCAGGAAAACTTGACGTTTCGGGCCTAGACCCTTCATCAGAATTGGGGGAGGGGAGATTTTGAAGCTTGTGAAATCCACATTGATGCCATTGGGCTGCAGGGTTCCCAGGCTGAATATGATTTGCTGTTCCTGCAGCCTTCGGGTGGCATCACTGTGGCATTGCAGGAGGCCAAGGATGGACATGTCATCTGAGGAATGGGAGGGGGAGTTGAAATGGTTCGCGACTGGGAGGTGCAGTTGTTTGTTGCGAATGTGGCGATTCAATAATGCTCAGAGACCAAGAGAAACAAAACAAGTCCTTTTGAGGGACATTTTTGAAGAATGATCCAGACCCAAAACTTTAGCTTTCCTGCTCCTCTGGTGCTGCCTGGCCTGCTGTGTTCCTCCAGCTCCACGCTGTGTTATTCAAATCCTTTTGAAGATTGTTGTTGTAAACTTGTTTAAGGGGGCAGACAAGATTGTGGTACGAATCCTAAAGGTAAGATGCTGGTTCACAAACATTTTCATAGCATCATGTTGAGGCTTGGCCTTTAGCAGCAATAAAAACAGAAATTGCTGGAAAAGCTCAGCAGGTCTGGCAGCATCTGTGAAGGAAAAATCAGAGTTAACATCTTAGGTCCAACGACCCTTCCTCAGGTTTATAAACCGACGTTTTCCCAGCCACCATCAGTTCCTAGGAAGGGTCACCGGACCCGAAACGTTACTCTGACTTTTCCTTCAGATGTTGCCAGGCCTGTTGCGCTTTTCCAGCAACTTTGTTTTTGTTCCAGATTTACAGCATCCACAGTTCTTTCGGTTTTTATTGGCCGTTAGCAGCCTGGGTGGGTGAGGGTGAGTCTATTTGTGATGGATATACATTTGGGTTGCTGTAGTGAGGGAATGTTACTCCTGAGGTATATCCATCAGCATCTTCATTGCTACAGCAAAAAAAGCTGCATGATTATCGGTCGGAGAGCAGTCTTCACAGTTTAGAAACATGCTCCACAACAGGATGTATGGCCTGGAGGCAGGGTCAACCAAAGCTTTCTCGAGGGCATTGGATGGTCATTTTAGGTAGGAATAGTGTGTAGAGATATGGGAATAAAGAAGATAATGATGTTCGGTCAAAGAATCAGGCACAATGGGCAGAATGGCCTCTTTCAGCACAGAACAAATTAGTGATTTGATGATTTTGTGATCCTATTTATGTTACATCTGAAATAACTCCATGAAGGCCGGTATCCTGTCACCAAGTCACCCTTTACTTACATGTGCATAGTATATGACACTGATCCAGCTCCCTCAGAGCCAGCTCTCAGAGTGAGCAGAACCTCACACACTCCTGTTGATATCTGTCAGCCAGGGCTCCCTGATTGGACCAGATTAACAGCCCCAAGCAGACAACTCATATTCTATACGGTCCACCAGGCTGACATCATTCCAATCACCACAACATCCAACAGCCTATCCTTCAGTCCTTTTGAGACCCTGTTTTGTACACTGTGATCATGTTTTGTTATGATTTGGACCTCCTCACCGCCTTCCTGGTTGAGTTGACTGATTGGGCCAATTCTCTCATGAAACAGAATAATGTTTGAAGATGTTCTTGCAGCTGTGCTGCCCTGCAATGAGTTGAATTCTTCCCCAGTGCTGGTCCACCACAGAGTTTTGAGCACTGTACTATCTTCTTCATTTCAGAATGATTGGCTTATTGAAAAAATACTTATTTTGTTGAAACTTTTTTTTAATCAGGACAACTTGCAAGCTTTGGAAACGTAGAAAATAGGAGCATGAGTTGACCATTCAGCCCATCAATCTCACTCTACTATTCAACATAACCATGGGTGAATCTCTATCTCAACGCCATATTCCCACCCTCTATTCAAAACACTTGATGTCTTTAGCTTCTAGAAATCTATTTCTTCCTTGAATATATTCAGGGACTTGGCCTCCAATTTCATCGAGAATCCCATAGATTTACTACCCTCCTTGTTCAGCCCAAAATGACCAACCCCATATCCTGAGATGAAGCATCCTCAGCAAGGGGATGCATCCTTGCATCCAGTCTGTCCAGCTCTATCAGAGTTTTATATGTTTCAATGAAATCCTCTCTCATTCTTCTAAACTCCAATGATTAGAGGCCCAGTTAATCAATCTATCCAAATAGGACAAAGCTGATTTCCCAGGTTCTAGTCTTGTAAACTTTGCTGCGCTCGTTCTGCGGCAAGTATATCCTTTTTTAAGTAAGGAGGCCAAAACTGTATACAATGTTCTTGGTGCTGTCTCAACAAGACCCTGTACAATTACAAATGACAGGTTATAACTCCATGTTGTCTCTTTCTCTCCTTTTCTTAATTAGTGTGGTTACGTTAGACAGTCTCCAATTTGTCAGGTCTATCCCAGAGTCCGTAGATTTAAAAAGATGACACCCAACACATTTAATATTTTCATGGCTACCTCCTTTTATACCTGGTGGTGTAAGTTATCACACAATGGGAATTTATCAGCTTCCGGTCCAAATAATTTCTCTAGCACATTTAATATTTCTAATAATAACTTCATTTAATTTCCACTTCTCAATAAACCTTTCGTTCTCTCCCATTTCTGGGAGGTTAACTGTGCCTTCTCCAGCGAAGACAGGACTTAAGTTATCTTTTGTAACTATCCTGTCATTTTCTTGTTCTTTATTGTCAATTCTCTCACTTCGGAATGACAGTGAGTGATCTTTGACTGCAGCAGCTTAGTGGGAGGTGAGTGAGTCGATGACAGGTTGTCAGTATACTTTGGGAGGAGACTGCAATGTTTTTGTTTTGTTGCATTTCCCCCTGCTGTGTCCTGTATCCCAGCAACTGAGGAAGAGATCAGAACAGCTAGTTTTATCGTAGTTTTAAAACAATCCATCATAAGCAGTCACTTTGTGGAAGTTTATCTGAGAAAAGCGATAGCTGGTGAAAATACATTGAAAAATTTAGGTAAGATTCACCTGGAAAACAGTACGCTCTTGTAGCATCTATAAAATTATAAAGTGTCCTAAGGAGCATTGCAACAATATACCAAATGAAGCCTGGGTCCAAGTCATCTAAATTGTATTTACCTTTTTGTTAAATGCTGGATGTTTGTGTGTTCTAACCATGATCTGTGATGGAGTCATAGGGTCATATAACATGGAAATTTAGCTTACGTTCCAATGAATCCACAACGACCATGTTCCCAAAATAACTTACTCCCACCTGCCTATATTTGGCCCACATCCCTCCAAACCTTTACTATTCATTTGTTTATCCAAATGCTTTTTCAACATTGTAACTGTACCTACATCCACCACATCCTCTGATAGTTCATTCCACAAACAAACCACCTTCGGTGTTAAAATAGTTTCATCTCATGTCCTTTTTCAAATCCTTCTCCTCTCACCTTAAAAATGTGCCCCCTAGTTTTGAACACACCTACCTGAGGGAAAAGACATTTGGTATCAACTTATCCATGCCCCTCATGATTTTATAAGCCTGAATAAGGTCACTCCTCAAACTCCTCCATTCTAGTGAAACAAGTCCCAACTTATGCAGTCTCTCTTTATAACTCAAACCCTCCATTCCTGGCAAAATCCTGGTAAATCTTTCCTGAACCCTCTCCAATTTAATGATATCCTTCACATAGCAGGACAACCAGAACTATACAAAACCTCCAGAAGAGACTTCACCAAATTTCTCTAAAACCTCAACATGATTTCCCAGCTTCTACACTCAAAGGTCCATTGTGCAAGAAGAAGCTATAACGTAAATTGAATGACGCATTCAAGAAGCAAAAAGCTAAAAAGGGAACAGGATACAGATTTGGATGATCAGCCATGATCATATTGAATGGTAGAGTAGGTTCAAAGGGCTGAATGGCCTACTCTTGCTACTTTTTTCTCTGCTGCAATGTTTCTCCTGGCACTGCGGTAAGTTAGCATGGTATGTCATTAATATTCTGTGCAGTAAAGAGAAAGGACCTGGGATAAGAATCTTCACGTGCTGACATATATTGAGCGCAGCACGTAACTTGCACCTGGGATGCACATCTTGCCATAAAACTTCTTCAAGGCCATTGCTGGACTATTTGTTTCTGTAAGCTGAAATCTCCTCTTTGGATCTTTCTCATGGTCTGTACATCAACTCATCCACGAAATTTTACCCATTATTAGGGGCTCTCCATTTCTGTACATGCTCCTCCAGCAGGCAGTAGACAGCCCTAGACAGTAAACATATTCAGTTCAGGGTGATCAGTACCTTAGACATCTGAGCGAATTTACAATGATCAACTAACCATGTTTTTCTCCTTTCCTTAGCTTCTATAATCAAATAAGGAATTACCTGGGGACTAAATTTTGAATTTGGCAAATATGCAAGGGCAAAATACACTATCAAAATATCAATAATGAGGATTTCCAGAAAAATGGCTGCGGTATTCAGAAATTACATAAAATCAATGGTGTAAATCAAATTTTGCTAAAGATAATTAGTAGGAGAATCAGCACAGTAGGAAGAATGTGGAGGCTTTGGAGGGACTGTAAAGGAGGCATACCAGGAAGGGTCTAGGCCCGAAACGTCAAGCTTTCCTGCTCCTATGATGCTGCTTGGCCTGCTGTGTTCATCCGGCTCCACACCTTGTTATCTCGAATTCTCCAGCATCTGCAGTTCCTACTATCTCTGATACCAGGATGTTGCCTGGATTAGAGTTTATCAGCTACAAGGAGAGGTTGGAAAAACATAGAGTGTTTTATTGAGAGCATTAAAGCACGAGGATGACCAGATAGATGTATATAAAATTATTAGAGGCATGGATAGAGTGGACAGTTAGAGTCTTTTTCCCAAAGTGGAGATATAAAATATTAGGGGGCACACCTTTAAAGTGGGAGGGGAATCATTTAAGGGAGATGTGCATGGAACACTTTTTACACAGAAGGTGCTTAGTGCCTGGAACATACTGCCAGGGGAAGTGGTAGAAGCAGGTATGATGGACATTTAAGAGGCATTTAGCCTGACACATGAACAGACAGAGAATAGAGGGATTTGGAGCAAGTTCAAGCAGTTGGAATTAGTTTAGAATGATATCACAGTCAGTACAGACATGGTGAGATGTATTGTTCTTTGTTCTGTTTAACAGCATTTGTGGAGAGAGAAACAGAGTGATTTTTTTAAAAAAGAAATCTGTCCCCTAATGCGGCAACCTTCAAATTTTCATCCTCGTTTTAAATTTTCTCAATGGCTTCATCAGTGATTTTGTGTAATTTTGGTTTCTTGATCAAACGAAGGATACTTATCACAGAAAGAGTACAACAGAGATCATTGAGATTAATCACTCCCATGTTTTATGAGGAGAGATTGAGGAAAATGAGTCTGTATTGTCGAGGTGATCTCATTGAAATTTACAAGAGTTTTACAGAGTGCGATGGTGTGGATTTGACCCCTGGCTAGTGACTCGAGAGACAGGAGATTTAATCTCAGGAGAAAGGGAAGGCTGTTTTGAAACAGAGAAAATCCGAGCAGGAGTTGGCCAATCAACCTTTCGAGCCTGCTCCGCCATTCAATATGGTCACGGCTGGTCATCCAAATCAGCTCCCTGTTCCCATTTTTTCCAAATACACTTTGAACCCCGTGGTCCCAAGAACTATGTCTATCTCTTTTTCCTAATTTCTTTCTTTCTTCTCTCTCCTTCGGACAGTAATTCTATCCTCCTTCCCCCTGCACTGATACTTTTAACCACCTACCAGAGGAGTTGGGATGCTAACCAGGTGGAACCAGGTGGTGGGAGATGAACAGCAGATTGAGCGTGGGCTGGAGTGACAGTGGGAGTGGGGCAGTGAGGGGGCGGTGGGTGGTGAGAGCGGGGCCGGTGAGGGGGCAGTGGGTGGTGAGCGCGGGGCCGGTGAGAGCGGGGCTGGTGAGGGGGCAGTGGGGGGGTGAGAGTGGGGCCGGTGAAGGGGCAGTGGGCGAAGAGTGCTGGGCCGGTGAGAGCGGGGCTGGTGAGGGGGCAGTGGGGGGTGAGAGAGGGGCCTGGGAGGGGGCGGTGGGGGGGGAGAGAGGGGGGCCGGTGCGGGCGGGGCTGGTGAGGGAGCAGTGGGGGGTGAGAGAGGGGCAGTGAGGGGGCAGCAGCGAGAGCAGACCATTTGCATGGCAGTGGTGTTGGTGATCTCTTGGGTTTCCTTGTGATGGTATCGGTACCTACACCATTGTGGAGATGGGAAATGGGACTCTGAGAATCTGGGCATTTTTTGTTCTTGTTTACCTTTTGTCTTTTTAAAATTTTTTAATTCTGGTTTTTGTCACCAAGTGGGTGCCCGTGAATGGCAATTTTGTGCCCTTTTCACATACTTATGTATTCTTCGTAAATTGTGACAAATAAATAAATCTAAATCTGACCCTTTCTTGAATACATTCAGTATTTAGGCCTCAAACCACTTTCTCTGGCACAGAACTCTACAACCTCGCACACTTTGGCTGAAGAAATTTCTCATCATCTCGGTCCTCAATGGCCCACCCTGTACCCTTGGACTGTAACCCTGGCTCTTGACTCCCTGGTTATTGGGAACAGCCTTCATGCATTTACTCTGTTTGAATACCACCCCACCCCACCCCCCACTCCACCCCCAACCTCAACCATTCTTCAAGTCTGCAGTGAATATAGCCCTGACTGATTGAGTCCCTCTTCATATTTAAGACTGAAGTGAAGAGGAATTTCAGAAGGTGGTGAAACTTTGGAATTCTCTAACCCAGAAGGCTGTAAAAGATCAATTAGTGATTTGTTTCAAAATAGAAATTGGTAAGTTTCTTCAAACTAATGACATTAAGGCATGTGGAGATAGTTTGGGAAAATAACTTTTATGATTAGCTATGACCTAGAATGGCAGGGCAGGCTTGATGGGCTGAATGGCCAACTCCCATCCCTATGGTCCTATATGCAGATCCGCCACATTTTCAGACATGACAACAAATTTTGACAGAGCACAGGAAAATTATGTGAAAAAAAATCTTTAAAACTAGACAGAATTTCTTCAATAGATTAAAGGAAAGACCTGTCACTCCATGGGGACTCACATTTCTTTACATGTTCTTCCAGCCAATAGTTAGCACATTCTCCTGGACAACTGACATATTCAGCCCAGAATGACTTATACCTTTGACAGCCGAGCAAATTTATAATTATCAACTAAATAAACTTTGGTTAAATCACTTCTTTTACAGCATAGCATTAATCTTGAGTTTGAACTTTTCTGCTACACCAGATCACTTTAGTTATACAATTGAAAGTTCTGAACATCCAAGTGTGAGGATTTACATCTCACACATTTATACCTAGCCTGCACCTTATACGAAAATAATCCAGTGAACTACGTGGTGATATATTTCAGAATGGTGAGTGGCTTGGAAGCAAACTCACAGGGAGAGGTATTCCCTACCTACACTCACCTTTACTGGCTCCATCCCCGCCTCTTCGACTTGTCTGCCTCCTCTCCACCTATCCTCTCCTCTATCCATCCTCTATTCGCCTCCCCCTCTCTCCGTATTTATTTCAGAACCCTCCTCCCCTCCCCCATTTCTGATGAAGGGTTTAGGCCCGAAACGTCAAGTTTTCCTGCTCCTATGATGCTGCTTGACCTGCTGTGTTCATCCAGCCCCACGCTTGTTATCTCAGATTCTCCAGCATCTGCAGTACCTTTAATCCCTGTATCTGCTTCCCTTGTCCTTCTAGATGGAAGAGATTGTGAGTTTGGAAGGTACTATCAAAGGAGTTGTGGTGAATTACTGCGGCGCATCTTGTAGAAAGTACACACTGCAGCTACTGAGCGTCGGTGGTGTTTGGAGTTGATGCTTGTGGATGTGGTGCCAATCAAATGGGTTGGTTTGTCCTGGATGATGTCAAGCTTCTTGAGTGTTGATGGAGCTGCATCCATCCAGGCAAGTGGGGAGTTCTCTATCACACTCCTGACTTGTGCCTTGTAGATGTTGGACAGGAACAAGAGCAGAAGTTGCTGGAAAAGCTCAGCAGGTTTGCCAGCATCAGTGGAGTGAAATCAGAGTTAACATTTCGGGTCTGGTGACCCTTCCTCAGAACTGTGTGTGTGTGTGTGTGTGAGATGACAGACAGGCTTTGGGGAGTCAAGAGATGGTCTTGTAGACATTGTATTTATGTGGTGAGTCCAGTTCAGTTTTTGGTCAATGGTGATCCCCAGGATGTTGACCTGGCAGGGTGAACTTTGCGAACAGCAGGGAATATAGAAAGGGATGAAGCCTTTTGAAGGGGACTCAGTATGTGGGGATGTGGGGAGTAGTTTCTTCTCCTTCCTTCATTGTAGACTGAATTTTTATTTAAATGAAAGCAGAAATTGCTGAAGAATCTCAGCAGCATCTGTGGAGAGAGAAACAGAGTTGACATTTCGAGTCAAATGAGCTTTCTTTGGAACAAGTAATTTTTTAAGGTTTGTTTTGATGCTCTGGGATGGAAAGGAATAGTAGATAAATTAATAAAAAGAAGGTAAATGGGGTCAGTCATGGCTCAGGGGTATATTTGAGCACTAGTGTCTCTGAACAGAACATCACAAGTTCATGTTTCAAATCAAATCTCTAGGCACAACATTGAAGTGGTCGCTCTCTGTATCCATGACCGATGGAATGCTTCACAATTGGCATTTGGATGAGATGATAAACCGAAGTCCTGCCTAATTTCTCAAGTGCTGTGAAAGACCCTGTGGCTCAATTTTACAAAAGAAAAGCTGGCTTAGCTCTGGTTCCCAGGTCAATAATTAACCCCCAACCACGATCAGTACAAACAGAGGTTTTCTGGCGATTATCACATTGCAGTTTGTGGGATCCTGATTTGTGTACATTTGCTGTCATACTTCCTTAATTACTGCAGAGAGTATGATTCAATAAAATATTTCGTTAGCTGTCACTTTGCTGGGGGTGTCCTGAAAGGTGCCACATAATCCAAATTGGTACATGAGACTGAATCTTGAATGAGTATGGAGTGACGTAGCCCAAAATAGCTGATTGGTAGCTAATACATTGGATTGGTGGCTGTAATGGATGTGTATCTGGTCGATTTGCCTATTTCTTAACCCATGACCCCTGCACGATTCCAGAAGATGTGATGGCAATTTAAATCTTTTAAATTAAGCCAAGTAACAGTATGTAGTCAAGAAAACACAACAACGCCTCTTCTTCCTCAGGCAGCTCAGGAAATTTGACATGTCCATAAGGTCCCCCACCAACTTCTACAGGTGCCCCATTGAAAGCAAACTGTCCAGGTACATAATGGCCTGGCGCGGCAACTGCTCTGCCCAGGACTGTAAGAAACTACAGAAGGTGGTGTGCACAGCCCAGACCATCACGGAAGCCAACCTTCCAACCATGGACTCCATTTACACGGCTCGCTGCCACAGAAAGGCGGCCAACATCATCAAAGACCAATCACACCCCGGTAATGATCTCCAACGACCTCTTCCGTCAGGCAGAAGACACAGAAGCCTGAACACACGCACCAACAGGTTCAGGAACAGCTTCTTTCAGGCCGTTATCAGACTGTTGAATGGACTCCAGCCTCAAATAATGTTACCTGTGATGTAACCTGTATGCCTCTAAGTCTTCTTGATCTGTACATCCTTTGCTTGCTATGATCTGCCTTGGCCGCTCGTAAACAAAGCTTTTCACTGTATTTTGGTACACGTACAATAAAATCAATCAATCACTATTTTTTTAAAGCACTGTACTTGTATTTTGGAAATTCATATGATTTCCCATAGATGTCCAATTCTGCTATCAATCTAATGGTCATTTATTTGAATTCAATCTTGAGTGGTTTCTACACCATTTTTATCAAGTGAGGCTTGCCAGTTCTCGACTCAATCAAGACTAGTAACAGGACAGGGCAGCTGACACATTGCAAAAATGGAAAAGCTGACTCCTTTTTGTGTTTAATCACATGACAAACACATGTTTCTTGTCAACTGATCATTCGAGTGTATCAGTGGTGATTGTAAACAGATAACCTCAATGCTTGCCAACTGAAGCTGAAGAGACAGTAATAAAAGAGAAGTTGGAAGCTGGGGAAGGATAACACTGCTTAAAAGCACATTATTTGTTTGAATCACATGATCCTGTTGTCATAGCTTTCATATTTTATAAAAAATATAAATCTAAAATACCTTATGCAAGAAGGTGGTGGAGAAACTCAGCAGGTCTAGCAGTATCAGTGGAGAAAGAAACAGAGGTAATGGTTTGAGCCAGGCATTACTTTTCTTCAGCTCTGTGAGGCTAAGTGTATTCATCTTCTCTTTACTGCCTCACCATCGAAAGGCCAGCACTCACTCCAACTCTGCTTCAATCAACTTTGGTTGAGCCCCTTCGGTATATTAAGGTGCCCGTTTACCCCCCCCAGAGCCGATGAGTCTGGAAATTCCCATGCCATTGTTGTACCCTCCACATGTAGATGCTGGAACTGCCCGAATAGATTAACTCTCTGTTTTGTGAGCCCCCAGTCCCCTCCCATTCTCTGTGAGGTCCTACCCTGTCATCTGCATTGGTCTCTATCACTGTAACCGTTCTCTCAATGAGACCCAGAACAACAAAGTCCATAGCCAGGTTTGATCTACCTCCTTTCCTCAGGATGACATGGGCTGCCCCAGAATAAGTCCCTGACCATTTGTCAGAAAACCCTCAGGAATCAATATGCTTTACCCAACCCCTGACTAAACTGGCAGGCCAGTCCTGCCAAATAGTGGCCTATCCCCTGGCCTACTGTGTCCACAGCTCACCAACTGATTGACCTGTAATTGCTGGCCCGCTTCAGTTGACTTACAGGTCTGAGTATAGCCCAGTCCCTGCACAGTACAAACACGGATATCTGGATTGTTATGAAGAAGAGTTATTCTAGACTTGAAATGTTTCTCTCACCACAGGTGCTGCCAGACCTATAGAGTTTTTCCATCACTTTCTGTGGGTGTTTCGGATTTCCAGCATCTTTCAAATTCAATCCTTCCTTCTCAACCTAACTTTGCAGTCCTTCCATTATTAAAATGTCTGTCTAAAGGAACTTCCATTTCCGTGAGACAAACACCTATACAACCCGACAGCGAACGAACAACTTTAGCTCAGCAAAAACTCTGCTGTTCATATCCTATCACACACCAAAAGCAGAATTCAGAATCCAGATCTCTGTCTCTGTCTCCCTCTCTCTCCGCAGATAATGATAAGCATGTTGAGTTTCTCCAGAGTTCTCTGTGGTTGTGTTGAATTTACTTTTTAAAAGTTGATAACCTAATAAGATAGTTGACACTTTTTAAATGGTTCGATTACGGCAGAGAAATGCAATGATTTCTTTGTCGTAACAATTACTTAACTATTTGAGCAACAATGAATTACCAGTTATTAATAAGAATTCCCTGCTTTCTTTCATTCCTTCAACAATGCCCGTCACAATGGAGAAATCGAGCGATTTTAATGTGTGTTACTGTATAAAAGAATAATCAGCATACATTGTTGAAAATGATAAAATATCAATCTTAAAATGTTGCCGAGTTCACAAATTACACCCCAGTTTCTGCAGCAGGCTATAAATCCCTGGTGAAGAATACGATGGCGGAGATACGGAATTCTAGATGCTCTTGACATTACCCACCTTGGGGTTTGTCACTTATGAGTTACGTCGTTAACCTCATAAATTTATCATATCTCATAGCTAGCCAAGACAGATGCCCTACATGTTTTATGATTGCGCTGCATAGAAGCACTTCAATCCTCAAAGGCAATGCTGTCGGAAAAATTGAATCCTTTTTTTGAATTTTTTTTTACCTTCTGATAGTGCAGAAACATCAATGTGTGTGTTTCAATATATCGCCCAAAACAATGTGTTTATGATTCCAGCCTGTGAATCTTGCTTGAGTATGTTTTCCACTCAATATTGTCTTGCTGATATCTTTACCATTGATTGCAGGTTTTGATCATGGATTGACAGCGTATGCTTGAGATGGGGCTTTCATGGAGCAGGTTGGTAGATTCCTACTCTCGGCCCATCATTAGCTGTTGAATAGAATAGAATCCCTACAGTGTGGAAACAGGCCCTTTGGCCCAACAAGTCCACACCGAACCTCAGAGCTTCCCACCCAGACACCTCCCCCTAATCCACACCTCCCTGAACACTACAGGAAATTTAGTATGGCCAATCAACCTAACCTGCACATCTTTGGACTGTGGGGGAAACTGGAGCAAACCCACGCAGACATAGGGAGAACATGCAAACTCCACACAGACAGTCACCCAAGGCTGGAATCGAACTCGGGTCTCTGGTGCTGTGAGGCAGCAGTGCTAACCACTGTGCCACCATGCTGCCCTGAATAGCTTCTGTCCACTATAGCACACACCACTAAACCTATCACAGAATCTTTCAGCCATACTTTCAGGTTGTCCTGGAGCTAAGCTTGCTGATGGAGCCATGGTTTTCTGTCTCCTTTCTCCCCACATCCCAAAGGTGTGATCCTGACTAGTGATGCTTAAGGAGTGCTTCCCCAGATGGTCAAACCTTAGGGTAATCCATCTTGATGTGTAGGCCGTGATCGAAGGTCACATCCTTTCTACTAACTCTGCATCCATTTTGTGCAGATGTAACTTTTTTTGACCCTATTCATTTGTGGGATGTGGGCTTCGCTGTCTGGCCAGCATTTCTTGCCCATCCCTAAAAATTGCCTTCATCATGATCAAAACAATGATCCAAAGCTGAGGTAGACAGACTTTAAATCAGTAAGGCGATCAAGGGTAATGGAGAAATGGATTTGAGGATTATCAGATCATCCATGATCTCATTGGATGGTGGAGCAGACCTGATGGGCTGAATGGCCTATTTCTACTCCTACATCCTATGACCTTAAAGTTTGAATACATTATCACACTGCCTGGAGAATATCACCACACATCCATCTCCTTCATATTTCAGACTCCACTTCATTTTACTTTCTGACCATTATTATATCCAAGATTTTGTGCACGTTAGACGTGTAGGAAGATCGATTTAAAAAAAGAACAAAATTGTGATATAATTATTTACATTAAATAACTGCTCTTGCAATTGAATACGTGTTTAAAAAAGATTGTTGGTCATATCAATATCAAAGTTATTGCAAAATAATTTTGTCCCTGTGCAAAAGAGCCTGAGAACTGAAGGGATAGCTATGAACAGTCACTAAGATCCTTCATTTTAACTTCACTCACATCCAGTGTCTCTCAGAAAAATCCCACACAGTTTCTCACAAGGGAATAATTTTGTAGTAGCAAATTGAGAATACAGCAAAAACAATACAAAGAAACTATGGATGCTAGAAATCTGGAAGGAGAAAAGAGAATTCCTGGAGAAACACAGCAGATGTGCTTCTGTGAGAATAGAGCAGGTTGATAGAATGGAAGGCCACCAGTGTGTGTTTTATATAATGGAGAGGTGAAGTCATAGTAGCAATGTCACTGGGCATGAAATCCAAGCTAATGCTCTTGGAAAATGAATTCAAATTTCATTAGAGCTGTTGAAATTTCAATGCAACTATGTTTGGAATTTACAAAAACAAAATTTAGTCTAATGGCAACCTTTCTTCAAAACCCACCTACTTTGCTCACGTCCCTTAGGCAAGGAAATCTGTCTTTTTTTTATACATTTTGCAGGATGTGGGACTTACTGACTAGGTCAGCATTTATTGACTATCTTCAATTACCCACAGGGTTGCTAAGAGTCAGCCACATTGCTATGAGCCCAGAGTCACATGTAGGCCAGACTAAGTGAAGACAGCAGTTTCCTTCTGTAAATGGCATTGGAAACCAGATGGGTCTTTCCAAAAATCAACAACGGATTCATGGTAATCATTACATTCTTAATTCCAGGTTTTTCTTTCATTACTGAATTCAGATTTCACCATCAGCCATGGTGGGATTCAAATGTGCATCCACAGAACATTACCTGGGTTTCTGGATTAGTGGATCTGTCAGTATACCACTAGGCCACTTGCCTCCTGTAGTGATTAGAACAAGGCCAGGTGGATCTCATTGACTGGGGTTATTATCCTGGACTAATCAGGGAGCCCTGACTGACAGATAAAAACAGGGCATTCAGAGAGTCTGAGATAACAAGGTGTCCTTAGAAGAGGCTTCGCAGTGAGGTTAAAATTGTTTCAGAGATAGTAGGAACTGCAGATGCTGGAGAATCTTAACCCCACTGCGCTACTATCTCTGAAACAATTTTAACCAAACTGCGAAGCCTCTTCTAAGGACACCTTGTTATCTCACATTCAGAGAGTCTCCTGATTTAAGGGATTGACTACGAGCTGGCTGGTCCCCAGCCGGTGTACTGTGTACGTACAAATAAGGGGTGATTTTGTGATGGCACACCAACCTCTGTGCAATTATTTCACCTCCTCACTGCCATTCTTTCCCAGTATGGTTTTCCTGTGACTCCAGACCCAAAGCAATATGGCTGGCTCTTTAACTGCTCCCTGAAATGTCTGAGTAATGTGGTCAGTACAAGGGGCAAACAGAAATGAGGCACAAATGCTAACAATGACCACATCCCAAGTAAGAATGAAATAAAATAAACATTGGCTGTGCCAAATGTGTGTGTTCTAAACTACTCTGGAAGCATTGGCAAAGAGAGAAACAGAGTGGTTGTTTTGTGAACAGTGTGACTCTCTTTTGGGGCCTGTATATGACAGGCTGATTTATGATGTCAGCAACATTGAGGACATAAAGCCAGCTACAAATTCTGAAACAGTGATGACTGGAGAGGTAGGAAACACTGCAGAAAGTTACTGGCTCCTTTAGAGTGATTGAAACAACAGTGTTAAATATGGGGGAAAAAGGGACCCGAAAGAACATGCTGGATGCTGGAAATCTGAAACAGAAGCAGAAATTGCTGGAAAATCTCAGCAGGTCTGGCAGCATCTGTGAAGAGAAACTGAGTTAACATTTCAGACACCCTTCTTCAGAAGTGGACTTGAAACATTAACTCTGATTTATTTCCACAGATGCTGCCAGACCTGCTGAGATTTTCCAGCAATTTCTGTTTCTGTTATATGTGGACTTTTGTAAAGAATTCGCCTTCATTGGTCATAACATTGAGAAAAGGAATTGGGATGTCATGTTACATTGTACAGGACGTGTGTGGGGCCACTTTTGGAATACAACGTACAATTTTGGTCACTCTACTATATGAAAGATACTGTTAAACTTGAGAGGGTGCAGAAAAGATCTACAAGGAGGTTGCTGAGATGGAAGGGTTTGAGCTGTAGGGAGAGTTTGAATAAATTGGCTTTTTTCCCTGGACCGTTGGAAGCTGAGGGGTGACCTGAGAGAGGTTTAAAAATCATGAAGGGCATGAATAGTCAAGGTCGTTTTCCTAAAGTGGGGTCATAGGTTTAAGGTGAGAGGGAAAAGATTTAAAAAGGATCTGAGGGGTAACTTTTTCACGCAGAGGGTGGTGCGTGTATGGAATGAGCTGCCAGAGGAAGTGGTGGAGGTGAGTTCAATGGTAACATTTAATAGAAATCTAGATGGTATATGAATAGGAAGAGTTTTGAGAGATATGGGCCAAATGCTAGCAAATGGGATTGGATCAGATTGGGATATCTGGTCAGCGTGGATGTAGAACAAGAACAAAGAACAAAGAAAACTTACAGCCCAGGAACAGGCCCTTCGGCCCTCCAAGCCTGTGCCGATCCAAATCCACTGTCTAAACCTATCGCCCAATTCCTAAGGATCTGTATCCCTCTGCTCCCCACCTACTCATGCATCTGTCCAGACGCACCTTAAATGAATCTACCGTGCCTGCCTCTACTACCTCTGCTGGCAATGCGTTCCAGGCACCTACCACCCTCTGTGTAAAGTACTTTCCCCGTGTATCCCCCTTAAACTTTTCTCCTCTCACCTTGAACGCGTGACCCCTCGTTATTGAATCCCTCACCCTGGGAAAAAGCTTATCTCTATCAACCCTGTCTATACCCTTCATGATTTTGAAGACCTCAATCAGGTCCCCCCTCAATCTCCTTTTTTCTAATGAAAACAATCCTAACCCACTCAACGTCTCTTCATAGCTAGCACCGTCCATACCAGGCAACATCCTCGTAAACCTTCTCTGTACCCTCTCCAAAGCTTCCACATCCTTTTGGTAATGTGGCGACCAGAACTGTACACAGTATTCTAAATGTGTTGGACCAAAGGGTCTGTTTCTGTGCTGTATAACTCTATGACTATGAAGATTATTTCTTGAGGTTAAACTGTTCGGGTGTTAAGAGAAATGGAAGCAGCCGGAGGTAATTTAGGGAATACGAGATAAAAATGTGAAGACAGTCTGTGTGTGTGTGTGTGTGTGTGTGTGTGTGTGTGTGTGTGTGTGTGT
>JAHRHZ010000030.1:39417622-39437659 GCA_024137785.1 Ginglymostoma cirratum
TGTGTGTGTGTGTGTGTGTGTGTGTGTGTGTGTGTGTGTGTGTGTGTGTTTTGCAGAACAGAAGTGAGACAGTTGGCAGAAACAACGACAAAATAACAATTTGTATTTTTATACCCACCTTCATGCAGTATTGACCTTGAGGCAGTAATAGCCTGAACTATTTTATCTTTATCAGCTTAACCTTTTTTAATTAGCATGTAGGTTTTTAAAGCACTGTTTGAATTAACCTTTGCATAAAGCAAGCTTTTCTTCGCTGCTTGCATCCTTGAAGTATGATCTTTTTGTGTGTCTATCCCCATTTCAATCACAGCAAAGAAGGACACACTCTTGTTTGTACTGAGATTAAACTGAAATCACTATCCTCGTTGGAACTGCATTTCCCTTGTTTATCATGCTGCTTGTTTATATGTCAGTTCATCACTGTTCCCATACACTGCTTCATACTGACTATAGGGGGCATAACTAATCCATGTAACAGTACAGCTATCCAAAGGGATTGGATAAGCAGAGAACATGCATTTATCTTCCAAAGAATACTTTGCTGATTACATTCCTCCAAACATTCTTTTGAAAACATCAATATACAGGAGCAAGTGGTTTAAGTGCACCTTACTGGTAGCTGATAAGAGATTGTGCAGAATACAAGGAGTAGAATTTCATCACTTACTTGAAAAAGGGGACAGACGAATTTGATCTAAGTGCATTAGGCAGTGTGTTAAAAATAGCTCACTGAGAAATCTAACTCAGTGCAGTCACAAATGAGACGCCGGTAACCACTGGAATAAAAGTGAAATACTGCGGATTCTGGAAATCTGACACAAACATAGAGACTGCTGGAGAAACTCAACAGGTCTGGCAGCATCTGCAGAGAGAGAAACAGAGTTAACGTTTCATGTCTGGTATGACCCTTCTTCAGAAGTTCTGAAGTTTCCCAGTGTTCTCTGTGTTGGTGGCTTTGCAGCAGCTCTCTGTTGAGGAAGAACTTTTAGCCATTCCCTGGGAACGTGAATTTTTACACATTTGAAAACAGCACCGTTTGAAGATGTAACAAAAATCCCATCTCTTCCCGCATCGCCCATCCTCCCAATCCCACCTGATGGGAGTGGAAACCTGCTGGGGTATCCTGTTCAAACTTAAGCCATTTCTTTCAAAATAATCACATAGATATATATTTTAAATAGGCCAACTTTCAAAGACAAGCAGGGGGATTTTTCACCTCTATCCTGGTCAATAATTATCCCTTAATCATCACCAGGTGGCATAATTAAAACAGTGCAGCTGTTCAGTATCACAGTGTTCAAATGGGATCTTGCTGTGTGAAAATTGGTTGGCACACCTCCTGCATTACAGCAGTGACACCTCTCCAAATTGTTTGGAAATACACCTTCGTATTCTAAGGCTTTGAAGATGGCCAGAAAATAGTTTGTCTTTCACCTCTGAAATAGTCCCATGGAATATCTTCTTCCTTCCACCTCTCCTTTCTCCTCTAAGAGCCTATTTTGAAACCAACCTCTTTCACCAGATTTCTGGCTATGCTTCTACACAAATGTCTTCGGCTTTGGCTTCAGTGTCCATTTGTGTCTGAGAGAGAGCTTACTTTGGGAATAAGTTCCCACATTACAGCACCTGAACTGGGCCTTCACATAGTCAAGCTGACCTAAAGGGCACTTTAAACTGGTAGGCCACTCCACGACAGCTTAACAAAAAGAATTCAAAAATACTCAGGATCATGTTAAAGGACTATATCTGTTTTAGGAGAGTTTCTCATAGTGAAGCCCTCAAGGTATAATCGTAAATTGACAGATGAGGCTTCATCTGGTCAAATCTCAAACAAATTGACACGAGGGCCATTTTTCTCCCCCAGGCAAATGTTAATCATCCTCATTTAAAGATCAAATCCCTGAGGCTGTGTGCAGAATGGCCCATCACAACGCTGGAATTTCTGAGTTACAGTGCACAAGTGAATCCCTGAAATTCCTGGCACTTTTCCATCGTAAAGGATAACCACGAGACAATAAAATATTGGAACAGAAGTAGACCATTTAGCCCTAGATTCTGTTTTACCATGCAACAAGATCATAGCTGATCCGGTTGTCACATCAAATCCAAACTTCTACCAACCTCTGACAACCTTTCACCCTTTGTGCTTGACAAGAATCCATGCACCATCACCTGAAAAACACCCAAGGACTTTGCGTCTCGGAAAAAGAGTTCCAAAGCTTTCTGACCCTCTGAAAGATAAAATCAAATTGCCTCATCTCTGTTTTAAATGAGGGACTCCTAATTTTTTAAATAGTCACCACCTTAGCCCCTTGTTAGTGGGATTTAATGAACAGTGGGAGAGGTGCATGCTAAGTGGCCAATACAGCAGATTCCAGCATGGGCTGGTTCTGAACACGATAAAGCTGGGGTGGGTGTCTCTCCTGACCTGAATCCAGAGCCCAGGAGAGTGCCTTCCACCCAATATTTTAACCCCAAAACATTGCCCACTTCCGTGGGCTTGTCAACCTCGAACTAGCAAATCCACCTGCCACCCTCGCCCTCCCCACTCCTCTCCCCGCACCATAAGCTGCTGCACCTGATGAGGCCCTTGCCAACATTTATCCAAGTCATGAATTAATGCCACTCACCTCAGTCACGAAGCATTGGGGATCTACCTGACTTGCCCAGCAGCCCCCTGAGGCTGGATGTCTTGTTCCTAAGGCGTTTTTGAGTGGACAACCAGGCTGTGGGGCAGTGAGTGTTCGTCTCAGTGAGCTCGCCCCACCCAAACTTTCAGCCAGAGAGGAGGGGAGTCCAATTCCTCATCAAATTCAACCCAAAGTCATGAATTCAGTGTCAGAATCTGTCACTATATTCATCTCCCACAGTGTCGTGAATAAATGACTATCACTTAGCCACAGGCAATAGCAGTGTAATGGATGACCATTAAGACTGGGATTAGTAAGATTGACCCTGAGGGAATAAACTAACAAGTAGGGCACTGTATGATGAGAAACCTACTTTGTGTTTCAGAGACCGACTGTCTGCCGAACAGTTACTGACAGCACCAAGAGATTCATTGAGTGAAGAAGCAAATAGTATGAATGTGTCTTTAAGGATCTATGCAATATTTAATGAGCCATTTTCGCACAATATGTTTAGATAAAAGGAAAACATAGAGCTTTTGTTTGCCTTCATAGATTTTCCTTTGTAATTATTAATTGCAGTGAATGGTTGAGCAAGGTCCTGCAGTTGAATTGCACACTCCAAGTCCTGTGTTCTTGCAGCAGGTTGTGTGCATCCATCAGCCCCTGTAAACAACCTGGGCTTCGGTGACTAACATTAGCACCCCAATTAGCAGTACCTCAATTTTACAATCCTCATATTTCAGTCAAATTATGGCTTCACCCTCTCCTAGCTCTCTCTTTATCAGCTCCACTCCTGATGATTCTTGTTCTCCCATTCTAGCCATTTGTATGCTCCCCCCATTTCCCTCACACCAGCAATTGCTGCTATGCCTTCAGCCAGCTTGAACATTAGCTCCTGAGATTTACCCCTAACCCCCACCAATCCTTTCTCCCTCTCTACCTCTCTCTCCTCCTTTCAACTAAATCTATATCATTGTCCATGCATTTAACAAGCTGATCCAATGTCTCCTTTGCTGTTTTGGGCTATGTCTTGTCTGATAAAGCTACTTGGGGTGCAGTGCTCAGTCAAAGGTGCTATTAAAACACAATTTGTGGTTATCCCTAGCTATCATTTGAAAAATCAAGATCTTTTCATGGTATTCTCAGAGATGTCGTTTTGTTTCTCTGAGATATTCAAGGGTAATTTTTCAAATGGCCACTAGGTAGGGCCTGGGCATTATAGTATTACGCAATCAATTTGATCCAATTCCTGACCAATTGTCATAGCCCTCCCGTCTTCCTATGATGCCAGTGAGCTGTGAGCATTGCTGGGGTAGCTCAAAACCCCCCACTCTAATCTCTCTGTCCTCGCTCAGCTGCATGCTCCTGTCAAGTTCAATGCCAGATCAAAGAACAGCAGATCATCTTTTGATTAGGAACTTGACAGCATTTCTGACTCATGTTATGTCCGGACGCTGAGTGAGGTTTCTCACCTTGTCCTGGTTCTAGTTGGAGAATACCCCAAACCATCAAACTCCTGGGTTTTAAGGGATGAACTGATTCTCTTCCCTCACTGAACTTGTTTGCAAAAAGGTTAATTTATAAAGGATTCCTAGTGAATACCTTTCTCACAAATCCAAGCAAAGTTATATTTTAAAAGGAGCCAAATTAATAAGATGTTCTTGATTAACAAAAAGAGTTTATAAAATACTCGACACGAGACAAATTAGAAACACAGCAAACACACACAGATTAGAAATAAGAGTTGAGTCTAAAATAAAAGTTTTAAAAAATACAGATTTACAGATCAGTCTCTGAATTGTTGGCAAAGAGCTAACAGTTTCATTCTGCAGCCATTGCAATAGAGATTACCAGTAGCATTGACATTAATCATTAAATAATCACATGTTTGAGACAAAGTAAAGACAGAAAAAAACTGTGGATGCTGTAAATTGGAAACAGAAACAGAAATTTCTGGAAAAGAAATCAGAGTTAATGTTATGGGTCCGATGACCCTTGTCTAGACTCTTCTTCAGTTCTGAGGAAGGGTTGCTCAACCGGAGACATTAACTCTGATTCCTCTTCACGGATGCAGACCTTCTGAGCTTTTCCAGTAATTTCTGTTTACATTTTTGAGACTCTTGGTTTTGAAAGCTGATTAAAATTCCTTTGTCTTGATTCCATTTTTAACTAGTTTGCAACACTCAGACTTGGAGAGTCTTTACCTGCAATGCAGGTGTAACTGGGGAATAGTTCTTTGACTGAAACCTTCATAGCACGCTAACACTCTAACATAAGTGGGTACACAAAATCAGGTTTAGTCCGACTAGTCCCCTCCAGTAGAGTTGAAATAAAAACAGAAAGTGCTGGAGAAACTTAGCGTGGCTTGTAATATTCACAAAAAGAGAAACATTGTTAATATTTTGAATCCGATGTGACTCTCCTTCAGTACAGCCCTTGAAAATTCTTCAAAAGGCTAATTGCAAATTGTTCTGCAATTTGGGACATAGTTTCTAGCGGGTGGATTGTTGTTGAGTAAGGGATCATCAGCCACTCATTATCTTAGGAGCCACAAGAGGTCACAATCATTCTACTTTAAATTTCTGACATCTATGGATCTTACATCACACCTGTCCCACTTATTCTTTTTTACTCTCTCAGTTATCTTGACCTTGGTAGCTGTCCTTTTTTTCAAAGAAGAACACATTTTGGAATTAAGTGTTAAAAGTGTCCACAATGCTCTCAGGGTTCTGTGGTCTTGACACTGTATGTAAAAGTAATAACTAGGCTGCATAACCAGCATCAGACCACAAATTGAGGTTTGAGGTAAGGATTCTGTCAGACTATAAGGGAAGGTAGCACCTGTTTTCCTGTTATATTCCCTGCCCTGTACCGCATTGATCAGATGACAGGAGAAGCATACATCGATACTATTCACTTACATCGAAATCACTGAGAGCTGATCTACACAAAGGTTTCATTCATGATTTTCAATTCAAGCAGCATTCTGCTCCCCTCTGTTGCTTGTCAACAACAGCATGTATAGGAATGAAACGTTTTAAGATTTCAACATGTCACTCACCCATGGATTGTCTTTCAGTCATTGCTTCATCAGCTGCTGTCACACTAGTACTCCCTCGCTGTTCTTGTTGTCAATCAGTCACATTGTGCCCCTGTCTCTCTGTCATTGTCTCTGCACTCAGACAGGTTTGCTAGCTTGTGATCCCTGAGACACAGGCAACAGTGATCAGCCGGGCATATTCACCTTGCATCTGTCGCAAGAGGTGATACTGTGAATTCAGATTTATCGTTGGACCTGATTCCCATGTAAAGTAACATGAGCTTCAGGTCAGGCCATAGGACCATAAGCTACAGGAGCAGAATTACTTCATTTGGCCCAGCAAGTCTGCTCTGGCCGTTAAGTTTCTTAAGCCCATTCTCTCACCTTCTCCCCATCACCCTTGATCCCCTTACCAATCAAGAACCTATCTATCTCTGTCTTAAATACTCAATGACTTGACCACCACAGCCCTCTGCAGCGATGAGTTCTACAGAGTCACCACCCTCTGGCTGAAGAAACTCCCCCTCATCTCAATCCTAAAGAATCAACCCTTCACTCTGAGGCTGTGTCCTTGGGTCTTAGTTTCTCCTACTTGTGGAAACATCCTCTCTATGTCTACTCTATCCAGACCTCTCACTATCCTGTAAGTTTCAACCAGATTCCCTCTCATCCTTCTAAACTGCATTGAGTACAGACCCAAAGTCCTCAACTTCTCCTCATATGGCAAGTCCTTCTTCCTTGGAATAATTCTTGTAAACCTCCTCTGGACCCCTTCAACACCAGCATATTTTTCATTGGATACAGGGACCAAAAACTGCTGACAATATTCCAAATGTGGTATGACAAGTGCCTTATACAGATTCAGCAGAAAATCCCTGCTCTTCTGTTCTAGCCTTCTTGAAATGAATGCTAACATCACATTTGTCTTCCTAACTGCCAACTGAACCTATATGTCAACCTGAAGAGAATTCTGAACTAGGACTTCTAAGTCCTTGTGTCCTTCAGATTTCCAAAGTTGTTCCCTGTTAGAAAATTGTCTATTCCTCTATTCTTCTTACCAAAGGGCATAACCTCATACTTCCCCATATTGTATTCCATCTGCCACTTTTTGCCAATTCTCCTAGCCTGCTCAAGTCCTTCTGCAGCCTCCCTCTTTACTCAATATTACCTGACTTTGTCTATCCCCTGCTTTACTTTCTTCCCCTCATCCTGGTTACTGCTATGGGGCCTGGACATAACTCCCATCAGAGTCTTTTTGGCTTTGTGGTTCCTCAGCTGTACCCACACAGATTCTATTTCACCCGGCCCTATTTCACTTCTTGCTATCGATTTGATTTCATTTCTTACTAACAAGACAAACACTCCCCCTTTGCCCAACTGCCTGTCCTTTCGATAGGATGACTATCCTTGGATATTTAATTCCTAGCCCTAATCCCCTTGTAGCCATGTCTCTGTGATACCCACAACATCTTACCCACCAATTTCAATCTGCACTAGACGTTTGTTTATCTTGTTTCATATACCGTGTACATTTAATTACAACACCCTCAGTCCTGTGTTGACTGACCTGCTTCTCGTGTTTGGCCCCTTATCTGCTGCGTCTGAAATTAGATCCCTGACCTTTTCCCTACTCTCTGTCTTTTTAAGCATTCGGGAAACTTTACTAACCTCTCCTGAGACTTCACCTCCCAATTTATATTAGTGAGAGGGCAATGTAAAATGACTCTGTAGCAATCTCACGTATTGTTGTGTAAACACAGCTTTAGATATACTCCTGTACAGCAAGTGCCAGGATCAGTGATTAGCAACAGGACGGGCCATTCAGCTTCTCAGGTGAATCAGTATAAGAATTCTCTACTTCCATTTTGAATTCTAATGACATGATCACAGGATGATAGTGTCAGAATCCATCTGCAGGAACACTATACTAGCTTGAAATATGGGGAATTGCAATAAATTGGCTATGCCATGATTCAGGATATAATATTAAGAGCACAGTTGAGGCCTTCAGCCCAGTGTCCCTGTGCCAGCTGTGTGGAAGAGCTGTTCACTTCTTCTCACATCCCAGCACTTTCTCCAAAATGTTTTGCATTCGTTTTCCTTTTCAAGTATTTATCTAATTCCCTTTGGAACATTACTACTGCATCTGTGTCGCATACTATGTGACAATAAAACCTGATTTGATGATTCTACTGTTTCCCACATTGAAATAACACACAATGTGGACAAGCATTTGCTTGCGACTCTAACTCTACTGCAACTGAACTTCAACCCACGTTCTCTGGTTACTCACTCTCAGTTATCAGTAAAAACAGTTTGTCTCTTCCCATTTGGTCAAACCACACTCCAAAATACTTGATAACAAGCATGGGGCTGGATGAACACAGCAGGTCAAGCAGCATCATAGGAGCAGGAAAACTTGACGTTTCGGGCCTAAACCCTTCATCAGAAATGGGGGAGGGGAAGAGGGTTCTGAA
The DNA here is from genome assembly GCA_024137785.1 of Ginglymostoma cirratum. Lineage (NCBI taxonomy): Eukaryota > Metazoa > Chordata > Chondrichthyes > Orectolobiformes > Ginglymostomatidae > Ginglymostoma > Ginglymostoma cirratum. The sequence continues at coordinate 39,425,770 of JAHRHZ010000030.1, forward strand.
ATAAATAGGGAGAGAGGGGGAGGCGGATAGAGGATGGATAGAGGAGAGGATAGGTGGAGAGGAGGCAGACAAATCGAAGAGGCGGGGATGGAGCCAGTAAAGGTGAGTGTAGGTAGCGGGGTAGGGAGGAGATAGGTCAGTCCAGGGAGGACGGACAGGTCAAGGGCGCGGGATGATGTTAGTAGATAGGAGATGGGGGTGTGGCTTGGGGTGAGAGGAAAAACAGGTTAGGGAGGTGGAGATGAGCTGGGCTGGTTTTGGGATGCGGTTGGGGGAGGGGAGATTCTCCTCCCTATCTCCCCACCTACACTCACCTTTACTGGCTCCATCCCCGCCTCTTCGACTTGTCTGCCTCCTCTCCACCTATCCTCTCCTCTATCCATCCTCTATCCGCCTCCCCCTCTCTCCCTATTTATTTCAGAACCCTCTTCCCCTCCCCCATTTCTGATGAAGGGTTTAGGCCCGAAACGTCAAGTTTTCCTGCTCCTATGATGCTGCTTGACCTGCTGTGTTCATCCAGCCCCATGCTTGTTATCTCGGATTCTCCAGCATCTGCAGTACCTTTTATCTCCGCTCCAAAATACTTCTTGTTTTGTAAAATGGTTTGAAATCTTAGCTTTATTTGTAGTGCAGGACACTGATCAATTAAACCAAGTAGGAGAATGATACTATGTCTTGTATGGTCTTTGTGGTGGCTCTCTTCTGGAAGCTAGCTGTGAATTTGTGACATACTACGTTCAGAGATCTCACGCACATGCACCATTTGTGTTTCTCATTTTGACCTTAGAACTCTAGCTGTTCTTTCATTTGTTACACCTCTTACTGAATGATGTGAGAATTACGAATTTAAAATTTCTCCTCCCTTTAAAATGTAGGAAATTTTTGTGCATTATACATCAGGGAAATGGAGAACAGTAAATGATGAGACATTGTGAACCTGTGAGATTTCAGAGCACATATTTCTTCCGAATTCTTTTTGGTGCATGCTACCTCAAACAACACCCATAGATGGCAGTATTAACACTCAAATCTGGCCCACCTCACTCGCATTTCAACCATTCACAAACAAATAGTTTAATTTCAGAAGCACCCCATCGTATTAGTTTTACTGCGATGCAGTGATTCTGAAACAGGATCAGACATCTGTATATGATATTTTTGTGTACAGGAAACTCTTCATCTGCCCAAAAGTGCCAGCAGAGACTTGAATCCTGAAGATCCCCTCCTGAACTCATCCTTTCCTAAGCTTTTGGGGTGGGGCAATGGGTGAGGGGTCTAATTTGTGTACCCCTGCTTCTTGGAATTGGTGAACCATATAAATCAGCAGTTGTTTTCACTCAAGTGTGATTTTGGTGAGCGAGCTGTCTGAAACCTAACGTGTGCAAATAAAGACCCATTGGAAGAAGGGCTGAAAGGTGTGCATTCGTTTGGGTAGAAACACCCATTTGGATATAATCAAAAACATGTTTGGAAGATGTCAAGTACCCTTTGGAAGAGGCTAGGCACGTTTAGTGTGAGGTGCTTTTTGAGATTACTAAATTAAACATTAATGTACATTAAAATATGCATAAACTTATTGAAAATGTCAATGTCATCAAAAAATAAAATGTTTCACAATTATCATTTCTGTCAAAGAACTCCACTTGATCTGCATAAACTGTCAAGGGATCTGCTGTGCTTTAAATTAGAAAGAAAACTAAATGCTGACATAAGCCTGAAACATTGCAGCATTTATTCAGCATGACTGATTTAACAACCTTACAATATCACAGAGGGGTGCCTGCTAAGTGAACAGTTTGATTGACAGTACAATTAGTTATAGCATAGAAATGTTTCTTTTCACAAGAGGTCAAATATTGAAGTAAGGGATTGAAAAGAGAAATGATTAGGTAATAAAGTTCATTTTTAGAAGACATTAGGTGAAGGAATTTTAAATTTTGTTGAATATTTCTATCACTGGAAGTTTTGTTTCTAAACAGTGATACCATTAATAGGCACATAACATTTTTATGCCAGTATAAATACTGAGTTGTCCTCATGATGGATACTAGCTGAGTTGGCATGGACGTGGTGAGAGAAAAGGCATGGGGCATGAGGGGTCATTGGGAAATATGTGTGAGGCACATGGTTACATCGATGGCATGGGGTCCTATGAGTGTGGTTAGAGTGACATGAATTCATATGGAGGGCATGATGGGGTTATATGGGGCTGAGGATGGCACAGGTGGGTGGGGAACATGGAATGGCTTGACAAGAAGTTGCCACTCTTCTTGAGTGCCTCAGACAGGCCCAGACAGAGACCCAGTACAAGTGACCGAAGGATTGTGCAAAGGCCCAAGTATTGCACTCACCCGGCTCTTCAAATATTTCCTGCCACAGGGTGTGTGGATCCAGCAGCAGATCATTTAGTCAACTCAGGACCCACACTTCCAGAATGTAACAAAGTCATCTGCAGACCCAAGAGGCAGCCTAACAAGGAGAGAATGGCACAAAACTCCAATTAGTTTGTTAATACTCTTCAGGGAGGTCAGAGTGACGGTCGTGTACAGCTGTCAACGAATGCTGATTTTACTTGGCACAGAAGCTTGAGCTGGTACAATGAATGTAGCTCTGAGGGCATTACCCACACCCACGATGTTTAAAGAAGAAACTTGAATTCTAACTTGATGCCAAAATGCAAAGCTAAATGCTTGTTTGATGTGTATTGGTATAATGATGCACTGTGTGATTTTGGTATCAAATCCAATTGACTTGTTTTGACAAATGAAGAAATATTTTTCGTTGATATCTTTAAATACTATAATATGTTGTTCCTTCAATGATGTCTTTTGTCAATTCTTATGGACTAGGCCAAACCCTCTCAAAATATATCAACAAATTGGTCTAGACCCTAAATTTTTCTTATTTTAAAGCTAATTGTAAAGTGTTGCGTTCCAGATGGTCCAACTAATTGACATTAATCAAAACATAATTTATTCCAACATTACAGCTAAAATACAACAAAAGAAAGAGGAATTTGGAATAACAAGTCTATTAGAAAATTTAACAGATTAATAGATTATTTTATAACTAAACAGTAACTGTTCCAATTTAATGACATCCCATAAACACTCCACTGGCAAAAGGCAAATTCGGAAAGCAGGTTGTATCACATACAGCTCCAGCAGCCCAGGAGGAACAACATCTAGAGAAATCTCACAGCGAGTATAGCAGCCAGGAAAGATTTATGGCAGCTTCCAACCCTGCTGAGAGCCCAGCAACAACTGCTGCTGAGAAAACTAAAAATTCTGGATCTGCAAGAGCTCAACCACACCCACTCAGGCTTCTTCTATTGTTCCAACTCCCTTTGAGCATGAAAGGAACACACACTGGAAAATTAGCATAAAAAGAATGAAAAACCATGGACTTTGGGCGAGATCTGTGTATCGTACCTATCAAAATGTTCCCAAATCCAGACCTCGGTTCAGGATTTACCTGAGGGGCCATGACTGTGTCATTGAGAAGCTAGCCCAAACCCATGAAAATTACAAGAGGCTATGAAAAGCCTAACAAAGCATTGGGTCCATCCAAGTAAGGTGTGCAGGGTATTGGTTTGTGTTCCACACTAGCAACAATAGCGGGAAATGCAATTGAGAGCAAGAATCACACACCATTTTAAACAGCTTGTCTTTCTTTTATGGGTGTCACTGATTAGACCAGCATTTGTTACATATCCTGAATTGCCCAGATGGCAGTTTAAGAGTAAATCACTTTGCAGTGGGTCTGGAGTCACACTTAGGCCAGACCAAGTAAGGTTGGCAGCTTTCCTCCGTAAAAGACATTAGTGACCCAGCTATAGTAAGAACTGCTGATGCTGGAGTCAGAGATAACAGTGTGGAGCTGGATGAACACAGCAGGCCAGGCAGCATCAGAGGAGCAGGAAAGCTGACGCTTCGGGTTTGGAGAGATAAAAGGTACTGCAGATGCTGGAGAATCCGAGATAACAAGCATGGGGCTGGATGAACACAGCAGGTTTCCTGCTCCTGATGCTGCTTCGGGTTTGGAGCCTTCTTCAGAAAATGGTTATTAGTGACCTAGTTGCCTTTTTACAACAATTAACATTGGTTACATGGTTACCAATTGTATCACTTTCTTATTACAGATTCCTGTTGAATTCAACTTTCACCTCCATGGTAGCCCAACTCTGTGAAAATCTGATCTCTAAAATACTTTAATTAATTAAATTTTTTAAATGGAAAAGAAGTGGAGGAAGCTGCAGCACAAAAGAACTTCGGGATACTCGTACATGAAACAGAGAAAGCTAGCACACGGTTACAGGGTGTAATCAAGAAGGCTAGTGGAATAATGGCCCTTTTCCAAGGGGGAGGTGGAATCTAAGAGTAGAGGACACTATATCTGGAGTACTGTGAGTAGTTTTAGTCCCCTTATCTAAGGAAAGATGACATTTCATTGGAGGCATATCTGAGAAGGTTCACTACGTTGATACCTGTTATGGAAGAATTGTCTTATGAGCAAACACTAAACATGTCGTATTCTATTCACCAGAGTTTAGAAGAATGAGAGGTGATCTCATTATAAAATTCTTAAGTGGCTTGACAGGATAAATGCTGAGAGGATCTTTCCTCTCATGTGAGAGTCTAGAACCAGAGGGCATAGTCTCAGAATAAACGGGCACCAATTTAAGACTGAGGTGGGGAGGAAATTCTTCTCTCAAGAGGGCTGTGAGTCTTTGGAACTCATTGCCAAAGAGAACTGTGGGGGAGAGTCCTTGTGCATATTTAATACTGAGATAGAAAGATTCTTGATTGGCAGTGGGAGCATGGGTTATGGGGAAAGGACAGGAAAATGAATTTGAGGAATTTCAGACCAACCATGATCTTATAGAATGGTGGAGCAGGCTTAAAGTGTCAAAAGATCTCCTGCTGTTCCTAATTCTGATTGCCTTACTGTCACATTTTTGGACTCTGTTTTTAAGGACAGATAAACTTGCCATGGAGGCAGTTCGGGGAATGTGCACGAGATTGGTTCTTGGGTTGATTAGGTTGTCTTATCAGGAAGGTTTGACCAGTTTGAGGCTATGCTCATTGAATTTAGAAGAATAAAGAGAAAATTTATGAAAAGTAAATGTAATATAATGAGAGGATGTTTCATGCATGATAGAATACAACACAAGGGGACATAGTATCAGGGCAAAATATCTCCAATTTATGATAAAGATGAACAAATGTCTTCTCTTAGAAGGCTGTTAATCATTGCAATCTTCTACCCCAGTGAATAATAAAGTATGGATCATTGAATATATTCAAGAATGAGTTTGACAGATTTTGGATCAATAAGGGTTGAGATGGGAGGTGAAGTTGTGGTCACGATCAGGTCAGCAATGAGCATAATGAATGTTGATGTTTGGAGGGTTGGAGCGGTCTCCTCCTGTTGCTAATTGTTTTTATGTTTTTATGCTGAACCCACTGATATCTCTAGCATAAACATTTGGCAGATTTGGTGTTTTTCAAGACAAGAATACACCTCATAACATAAATACAGCAGAAGATAATATATGCTGAAGCGTTTCTTACTTTTTGTTCATACAAATTAAGTTCATTCGTGGCCTTCCAGAATGTTGTCAATTTGCAAGGTCACAACTTTGAAAAGAGTTACTGTTATTTAACAACGAAAACATATCGTGCTATTCTTGGCTGAATCCAAGAATAATTTTCTAAAGTATAAATTTGCTCTTTAAGGCAAAGGCTCTTATCTAGTTTTCACAGTTCTGATTACAATATCGACCTAAAACTGTGCGCATTAAGTCGAGTTTGAGTCAATTGCTTCACAGTCGTGTTGTAAGTTGAAAAGAAAACAGAAGTAAGCTTTGCTTGGTAATTGTACTGATACTGTTCATGTAATGATGGTAGTAATCATATTCCTACTGGACTATTGGGTTTGTCTCCCATTAGAGAGAAAAGGAGATGACTGATGATGGCTCTAACCTTAGGTCACTGTGCCTCAGGCAAGGAGGGAGATTAAGAACACAAGACCTTCATGAAAACTGTAGCTGAAGTGGGAATTAAACCTGCACTGTTAACATCACTAACCAGCTGTACAGTCAACTGGGCTAACCAACCTCATAATGATTACAAGTATAGACTAGCAATATTCGTGTTCCATCATCTGATTGCCGTATTTGAGTCCTTTTGTGCAGTGAAACTGGTTTTAAACAGGGCAAAGGCTGATCTAAAATGGATGCTGTCATTACTTGACTGCAGATTAAGGCAAGTCCAGGGGACACATGTGGACTAAACAAAACTAGCTGCCTTGAGGTTACAATGTTATTTTAAGACTGAAATCAGCCGACCAATAAAACTATATCGTCTGTTTAATTCAGACTCACGTGGTAAATGTGCTTGTTGGTAGGTGGAGTTGTTTGGAAGGAAGATGCAGCAAACTCAGGAGTATACAAATGGACCTGTATTGATAGTTGCTTTGAGCATCAAAGCGGAGATAAAAACAAATATGAATTTATAACAGCCAGGACACTGCATGTCTCTCTTCATTTTTCTCTTAACCTCAAAGACACTGCCATATGAAAAAGCAACTTGAGACAACTATTCACTGAGAACTCCTGATCTACAAATTTCACCAATTCTGCAGAATACTAAATTTAAAAAAATCTTGTCTCAGGTTTAAAATTTAAGACCTCAAAGACTCCAAGGATTATTCATTAAAAACTGCATAACCTATTCTTCCTGTCATTACCCGGCAGTCTTTCCTTTTAAAATGTAAGACTTGTATTTGTGTGAGTCTAATGTTGTGTTTTTTCTATTTTTCTTGAGGTCAATAGGCGATAAAATTCCTCTTACTTTCACTCAAGGAACTAATTGTCTCAATCGTTTTCAAATAAATTACGTTTTAATTGAAGTGCAAAAGCTATGCGCGATAAAAAGAAATGAAAATATTGGTCGCAAGGGGTTAGAGAGAACAGAGGTAATACCCTCTCCTCACACGGTCGAAACAATAACGAAAGAACAATTGGATGCTTGTTCAAAATTAACGCCCTTGAGGTGCAGAATGGTTAACAGAAAAAGCATTTGTACCCCCATGAGAAAGGCATAGCATTAAATGAAAGAAAATAAAACGTATGTGAGCAATTTTATAGCTGGAAGGGCTTTGCCTTTGTTCGATTTGAAAACCTATTGAATAAATTTCCAAGGGTTTGGAAGAAACTACACTGCTTTCAGATGGAACAAAGTGAGGAATTTTATTAGAAGCCCTGAAATATAAACCATATTTTTGGTTCTCAGTTATTAACAAGACTAAAAAGAGTATTTTTTTTGTTAAACCTTGTTTCCAAGAGCAGACTGAACTATATTATGGGAGATAGCAAGAACTGGCGATGCCGGAAGCCGGAGTTGATACAGTGTGGAGCTGGAGGAACACAGCAGGTCAGGCAACATCAGAGGAACAGGAAAGTTGACGTTTCAGCTTGTGACCCTTCATCAGGAGGGTTGTTGAGATGTTAAGGATCATTTGGAAAAGTATTAAATATTTGGAATAAATCCTCATCTTCTTCCTCAGTGCTGCTGTGCAGGAACTCTGCATGCCACTACAGTGAACCAAGGGCATAGATAACAGGGTGTAGAGCTGGATGAATACAGCAGGCCAAGCAGCATCATAGGAGCAGGAAAGCTTCACGTTTCAGGCCTAGACCCTTTATCAGAAATGGGGGAGGGGAAGGGTGTTCTGAAATAAATAGGGAGAGAGGGGGAGGCGGATAGAAGATGGATAGAGGAGAAGATAGGTGGAGAGGAGACAGACAAGTCAAACAGGCGGGGATGGAGCCAGTAAAGGTGAGTGTAGGTGGGGAGGTAGGGAGGAGATAGGTCAGTCCAGGGAGGACGGACAGGTCAAGGGGGCGGAATGAGGTTAGTAGGTAGGAAATGGGAGTGCGGCTTGAGGTGAGAGGAGGGGATAGATGAGAGGAAGAACAGGTTAGGGAGGTGGGGACGAGCTGGGCTGATTTTGGGATGCGGATGGGGAGGGGAGATTTTGAAGTGTGTGAAGTCCACATTGATACCATTGGGCTGCAGGTTTCCCAAGCTGAATATGAGTTGCAGTTCCTGCAGCCTTCGGGTGGCATCGTTGTGGCACTGCAGGATGCCTGGGATGGACGACATGTCCCTCCTCCCCTCCCTCATTTCTGATGAAGGGGCTAGGCCCGAAATGTCAAGCTTTCCTGCTCCTATGATGCTGCTTGGCCTGCTGTGTTCATCAGCTCTACACCTTGTTATCTCGGATTCTCCAGCATCTGCAGTTCCTGTTATCTCTGAACCAAGGACATAGTTCACTCTGCGTTAAAACTAATGGATGTAAAAACTCTGGGAAATATTCACATTATTCAGTCCCCAGATGTGACAGTGCTATGGCTTCAAGTGGTGTATTTTGTCCTTTTACTTTATAAGACAATTTGAGATAGAGGTGGTGACGAGGTCTGTTCAAAGCCAATAAACAGCTTGTGAGACCTTGCGGACTTTTACAAAATTGGAAGAATAGTGGCAGCCTGAATGGGTGGGATCAAGCTCCTACCGAACCAAGATTTTTTGGTTTTAGCTTTCAGCAGTTTCTGGGATCTTGAAGCTGAATGTGGAAACTTTTATTCCTCTCTCTGTTACAGCTGAAAGCTGGGGTTCGCTTCTTGCTGCTAGAATTGCATGTGAGATTATCCGTTTTACCGAATTTGCCTTTGCCAAGGGTGGGATGTTACAATATTGAAATATTTATTTAGTAGTAGTTAATATATGTTATTTTGTTAAGCATTTCGATAGAGTTACAGCCAATTCTTTTTTTAAAAATTTTATTTACATTTTAAGTGTGGTGTGAAAATAAAGCGTGTTTTGCTTAAAGTCGAGTAGTTTGACCTTTCAAATTATATTTGGAAGGCAATGCCTTACTCTTACCATTAAAATAAGAAAAAGGTAGGATCTGAGCTATCTTCTTGATATAATCTGAAGGACTTTGTTCTGGTCCATAACACTAAGATGTTGGGAATGGTTCAGAGGATAGTACTCTGAGCTTGAGACAGAAGATGATGTGTTTATGTACCCCTGCAGATACTTGGGTTCATAATCCAGGCTGGCATTCCTGGCTCCAAAGGCATTTTGCACTCTCAGATGTACCATCTTTCAGATGAGTCATTAACCCATGTTATGCCGACCATCTGCGATGGGACTATTTCAAAGAAGAACAAGGGATAACACTGTGGTATCCTGATCAATGGGGGTCAGTTATCTAGCCGGCCAGAGTGTGATACCAACAGTATGAAGTCCATCCCAGCCCCTGCTGTGACAGCCTGTGGTGACCTAATTCCTTGTCTTTACCTTTGCTTGATGTGTAGTGATTTTCCCTACCCCCAAGATGTATCATCATGGAAATAAGGAGAGATGCCTCCTGTCCTTCATGAACTACGGTTAATTATTAAAAAAAAAAATTCTGTCCTGGAGCTGCCGTGGATCAACTGTAGTGTCCCTACCTCTGAACCAGGAGGCCTGGTTCAAGTTCCAACTGCTCCAAAGGTGTGAAAAACATGTTTTGAACTGGTTTATTAGAAAATATCAAGAGAGTTTTTTGTGCCTACCTCTCCCTCACCTTTGATGGTCTATATTGCTTTTAATGAGCTTTGCATGTAAATTAATCAACTGGAAAACACAAGCGACGTGTGAAAAATGCCATGGGTGGTTTTGGTGGTGGTGAAAAGTCATTTGGTTCTGTGTGGTAACATTCTCGGATAGGAAAGTAAGTTCTGACTAATTGGCTCTTGTGGTGCGATGGTAGCATCTTTATTTCTGGCCCAGGGAGCGTGGTTCAATTCCCACCAACTCCAGACATATGTAAGCACATCACTGAACAGGTTGATTAAAAGTAGACAATAGATTTTGGCCACCAACTCCATTTTGATTTAATCTGCACTCCATCACCTTACTTCTCTCTTACATCTAGGGTCATTGGACAGCCCTTCATGGACTCTGCAAGGATATTGGTAATTATGTGGAAACATGGATGATTTACTGGCGATGGAAAACAGGTGAAAGATGACACGAGTGACTAGGTGATGCGGAAAAAAGTTATGCATGAAAGTTCTTCTGCATATAAAAATAAATTTTAACCCATGGTCTCTTGAGCTTTGGTGGTAGTATTCCAACCTCTGAGCTAGATGGTCCGAGTTCAAGTGCCAGCTGTACTGGAGGTGTTTTATAACGTGTTTGAACAGGTTGATTAAAGAGAACTTGTAAGTTACATTGTACTGGAGTAAGTCAAAATTTCCCCATCCAAATCTAATTTAGTTTACCCTCCCCTCTCTCCCTTCCTCACTTTATTGTCAATGCCATGCCCCCTGCTAGACAAAACTAATATTGTTTTCACTTGATTAGAAACAGGTGATTTGGTGGTGCAAGGAAAAGACAATGTTCAGAAGTGCATAAAAGCATCTCTGGATAGGACAGAGATTTTTAATAAAAAGCTATATATACACTTGTGGTATAGTGGTAGTGTCCCTACCTCTGAACCAGGGGGCCTGGGTTCAAGCTGCACCTGCTCCAGAGGTGCTCCACAATAATGTCCCTGAACCCCTGTTCCCATGGTAAACAGATCACCTGGGCTTGTCTCCAGGCACAATTCAGAGGAGGTCCACCTGTAGATCACAGATCTCTCTCAAAAGTATTTCATCTTTACTTGAATAAAAGGAAAGACCCTACAAAGTAACCATCTTGTCAAGGACCATATGCTTTCAGACTACATTTCAAAAGCATTTAATTGAGCGAAAAGCACTTTGCGGCATCCGAGGTTGTGAAAGGCATTACATTCAATGCAATTCTTTCTTTTTTCCCTTTCTGATCAGACAAGCTTTGCTCAGTGACAGCAATAAATGAGGGTCCACCCTGTGATTAAACAGACTTAAGTAATGGCACTGAAACTTACATGGTAATCGTGGCTCAACGGGTTGTGCAGTGAAGTGGAAGAAACATTCCGAGCAATCAGTTTTGAGCTGTAATTAAGAGCCTTGGATAGAGTTGAATTAGCTGCAGGAGGCCAGGGCAAGTGCTAACTGAGCAATATTGTTAAAAGCAATGGAAGGAGGTCAGACAGAACTGAGCGCAACCCTTGACCCACTTCACTGAAGGGGTCAGCGAGATCAAGGTGGGAAGTGGTGGTCCTGCAGGGGTCAATAGTCTAGTATCGAAAGCCTTCACAAAGTGGAGAACTCTCTGACTCTGCAGCTGAACATGTGAGGTGGAACCCCGCTGTAAACTGGGCATCAGCTACTTCAAACCTGTAAACGGTCCATCGGAGATTGGGCCCGAGTATATACTCAGAAAATTGTTCTGTTCAGGAGGAGACCGTTCATCCATCAAGTCAACTGAATCATTTAATGAGATTGTAGCTGATGGTCTCCGTCAATGCTGCTTTTCTGCACTATATCCACGTCGTTTGATGTTTGCAGGATTGTGGAAATCTGGATGGATTGATGGGGGTGTTGGAGATACAGCCATATGGAGAATATGGATGAAAGGGATGGGGTTACCAGCCCGTGCCAGTCCCTGCCTGCCATAGGGCTATGGACTCAAGAGGAACCGTTTTGCTGCGGCTGACTTCAGGTTAAGCTAAACAACTGGCAAGTTGCTTTACCTTGTCCTGCTAAAAACTATTGCTAATGGTGTCGTAAATTAGACAAAAAACAATTCTGCCAAATTGGATGCAAAAAGACAATTGGTGTATTTTTATGACACACTCCACATCACCAATATATTCCGATAAAAGTGAAGTGCAATAGAAGCTGAAGAACTGAGAACTGAGACACAAGTGGGCAGTGCTAGAGGGCAAGGAACTGAGACACAAGTGGGCA
>JAHRHZ010000030.1:39442659-39453498 GCA_024137785.1 Ginglymostoma cirratum
ATGGTGATGCAGGTTGGCTCATGGTTACTTTCACTTCCCTGGGCTCCATTTCTCAATACAAACATACAAACATGTGGAAAAGGAGTAAGTGTAGGCCATTCAGACCTGCTCTACCATCTAGCTATTTTTCGAACTAACTCGTTCAGAGATGTTATTACACGCATCTGGAGCGGGTGGGACTTGAACCGGTGACTCATGGTCCAGGAGTAGAGTTCATGGCTGACCTGATTTCAACCTCAGCTCTGAAAACCAGAGTATCCTCTGATAATTTTCCATCCTCTTGGGGTGGATCTATCTCTCTCCAACTTAAAAAAACATTGAAAGATTCTGCATCCATTGCCTTTTGAGGAACGGAATTCCAAAGACTCATAAATCTCTGAGAGAAAATAAATGTTTTAAATGGGTGACCCTAATGTTTAAACTGTGACCTCTAGTTGCATATTCTCCAACAAGAGAACATATCCTTTCAACAACCATCCAGTAAAGTCCCCTCATAATCTTCCATGTTTCAGTTAAATCATTTCTGATTCGTCGAAAGTCCAGAGGATACAGATCTAGCTACAACACCTCCCTCCTGCTCTGAGAATCTTCCTTTGATGGTTATTTTAAAGCAGATAGTTCCTTCATCATTGCACTCCTGCAACCTCTCCGATTAACCTGACCTCTCACTGAGATCACATTACAGCAACTACAACCTCCTCACTCATACACCTCTGGGCCTCAATTCCTAACCCAACACCTCCTTTTCATCTCCTCTCAATGGAGCCTGAGATGAAGCGTTGTGGAGCTGGATGAACACAGCAGGACAAGCAGCATCAGAGGAGCAGGAAAGCTGACGTTTCGGCTGGAGACCCTAAACGTCAGCTTTCCTGCTCCTCTGATGCTGTTTGGCCTGCTGTGTTCATCCAGCTTCACAAAGTTATATCTCAGATTCTCCAGCATCGGCAGTTCCTACTATCCCTGAGATGAAGATCAGGTTAAGGCTACTTGGCAAGAAGTCGGAGTCAAATGAGAAAGGTCTCCCTGCTAATAGAGTAATCCTATCAGGTTTGAACATCCTATGATGTGGAGGTGCCGGTGTTGGACTGGGGTGGACAAGGTCAAAAATCAAACGACACCAGGTTGGGTCTAGGCCCGAAACGTCAGCTTTCCTGCTCCTCTGATGCTGTTTGGCCTGCTGTGTTCATCCAGCTCTACACCTTGTTATCCCAGGTTATAGTCCAACAGGTTTATTTGAAGACACAGACTTTTAGAGTCTCACTCCTGAAGAAAGAGTGAGACTCTGAAAGCTTCTGGCTTCATATAAGCCCATCTGACTATAACCTGGTGTTGTGTGATTTTTGACCATGAACATCCTAAACAGGGGTGGGGAGTAATCTCAGTGTAATTCTTCTGCCAAAAGCTCAGAGCAGTCAAAGCTTTGTTTAAATGGGGACTGCAGCCTAAGTGACCTTTTAGAAGAGATGTTGTTTTGCAGGCTATGTACCTGAATTAGACTACTTTGTCGTATGGAGTTGTCACTGACTGAGCCGCTTTTAGTATCTCTCCTGCCGAGCCAGCATGATGGTCTTTATCTAATGACAACTGACATGAATTAGAGCTGCCCTACAGCAATTTAATCCTTTGACTTTTTCTAAGTAGGATTCTACAGGCCATGTAAGAATTGGTAGGGTGGGACTCGGTGAAGCTGGGACTTTGTCCTTTGCTCGGAGCCATTATGCTTATCTTTATGTCAGATCACATTGTCCACCTGAGTGAATGTAGACATAGGCAATGTCAGACCAAGTCTCATATCATTGTAGGTAATGCTGGAGGTTAATTTTATTGAGGCAGTGGAATCAACTTTAACACCTGGTCTGAAATCTAACATGATATAAAATAGGAACAGGAATTTTCCATTCAACCTTTGAGGCTGCTCTAAATTTTTTTTTAAAATATGATAATTATTCCAACTCCTCACATCATTGAGGTCTACAGCACAGAAAAAGGCCCTTCACCACATCAAGGCGTGGGGCTGGATGAACACAGCAGGCAAAGCAGCATCACAGGAGCAGGAAAACTTGACGTTTCGGGCCTAGACCCTTCATCAGAAATGGGGGAGGGGAAGAGGGTTCTGAAATAAATAGGGAGAGAGGGGGAGGTGGATAGAGGATGGATAGAGGAGAGGATAGGTGGACAGGAGGCAGACAAGTCGAAGAGTCGGGGATGGAGCCAGTAAAGGTGAGTATAGCTCCTTTACCACATCAAGTCCATTCTGAAACAACCAGCTAATTATCCTAATTCCATTTTCCAGGACTTCACCCATAGCTTTTACATCATGGATACACATTTAAATCCTTTTTCAAATGCTTTGAAGACTTTCTGCCTCTATCCCCTTTACAGGCAGTGAGTTCCAGATTCCCATCATCCTCTGGGTGAAAAGAATTTTCCTCACATCCCCTCTAAACCTCCTCTCCCTTATCTTAAATCTATGTCCCCAGTCACACATTCCTTCTTTTCTATCCTATCTATTCCCCTTATCATTTTTATACCTCTCAATCATATCCCCTCTCAATCTCCTTTGTTCTAAGGAGAAAAACCCCAGCCATTCCAAACTCTCTTCATAACTGAAACCCACAAGGTAACATCCTGGTAAATCTCCTCTGCCCCCTCCCCAGTGCTAACACATCCCTCCGATAACATGGATTCAAGAACCGCAGGCAACTAATTCCATTTTTCATCCCTATCCCGACGATTCCTGATCTTCTTAGTGCCCATAAAACTATTCATCCTAATTCTGAATGCCTGAACAAAAACAGCACAATGAGATAACTCCCAAATTGGTCTGACTCTGCAGCCAGAGAACTAAGCCTAACAAAATCTGTCAAACCTTCAAACAATTTTATATGTTTCAATGAATCACCTCCCACTATTCTATACCCCTGAGAATATTGGCCTCCCATTGAAAGTTTCCACTGGCTCTCTCTTCATGGGACAGCTGTTTATCCTTGAATTTAGTCAAACGAATCATTGTCACACAACCTTGTGTGTCCTTCCTTAGGGACAGAGATATAAACTGAAAGTAACAGAGCCTGTCCAGAAGAGTTAACAATGAAACACACTATTATCTTAAGGGGCTGGCATTTGTTATCACTTCACTTGACAACTTGCTGACTCCAAATGGAAAAGAGCAGCTAAAACTGGAAGATCAAAGATATTCTGTGGGAATGTTCTCTGGCATGAGTTTCATGTGTCAGAGTGGGATTCTCGAAGGGAAATTGTAAGTGGAGGGGAACGGGAGATAACAGAAAAATCCAAGTCTCCCACAGGGACAGAGGAATATCCCTAACTTTTCAGTTCTGAGGAAGGGTCACTGGACCAGAAATGTTAACTCTACTTTCTCTCACCACAGATGCTGCCAGACCTGCTGAGTTTCTCCAGCAATTTCTGTTTCTGTTTCAGACTTCCAGCATCCACAGTTTTTTGTTTTATTATTCCTAACTTTGCTGCCTTACACAGAATCCTTCACAAAAAAAGAATCAAGGCTTTTGCGACCCTAGGACACAGAAAGACAGCCATTGCTGTGCGACTGAGACTTTGGTTGGGCCTGGCACGCATAATCAGTGAAGGACCTCACTAGCTGTAGACAATTCTAAATTGGAGTTAGCTTGGAAATAGTGGTTCATTTCTCATGCGTTTTTAACTGACCACCATGAGTAGTTTTCATCATCTTGTTATCCTCATTTTTCCATTTATTTTGATCTAATTGCGCCCCTTGGCAATTGATTTTACATTCAGGTTGCCTTTATGTTATGCTTTCACTGAAGGATGCTGAAATTGTTCAGCCATGTCAAATTGTTGTTGCCAGAATGTTTTCTTGAACAAAGACAAGGGGCACCTATTTTCTGCTTTAGGCCTCTAAGCAGCTGCCATTCTTACTGAAGCTAGTCTCTGAGTTGCTGCTAGTCATCCTTTGTGTGAGGAGTGGACACAGGCATCACCCAGATACTTAGAGTGTTGTTTTTAACATCAGCATCAGAAGATACCAGAGTGGATAGACCATGAGTTTCACACCTCTGTTACCCTCATTGAGTTAGGTAGGGCTCATGAAGCTGTCAATATTCTTTAAAATATCTTAACTGACAATCCACCTCTGGAGAACACATCCATTCCTTTCCCAATTTCCAGCAAACCCAGAAATTAACATGTTGGAGGCAATTAGGGGTTGAATTTAAAAAGAAATCTGTCCTGACACATTTCTCAAGTTTAGGTTCGACCCATGTTTCAAAGACAATGGGCAGACCTAGACCAAAAAATGGCTTTGTCTCCATTTGGGGAGTTTCTCACTGTCAGCTCTAGTGAAGTGCCTCACCAATTCTCTGCTGCTTTATGCATTATGTATGTACAAAGCCTGTATGACCCTGCTCTCACACTATCATGTGTTCACCAGCGGCCAAAGTAGTCACAACTTCTGGGACCTTCTGAGATTTCCAGAACTGTGTTTAAATCACAGCTCTGCACCTGGATGATCACAGCAATGGGATAACTATACTTGGACCATTGACTGAGAGGACCTTAGACTGATGGATGCAGCACAAAGCACGACAATCTGCAAATCCTATTGGAGATTGTAACTGTGGTAAGGTTTAATGAGACCATAACCACGACCTGCAGCTCTTGTTAGACCACATGACGGCTCTGGAGCTGCGGATGGACTGACTTTGGAGCATACGCAATGCTGAGGGGGTCGTAGATAGCATGTTTAGTGAATTGATCACACCGCAGATTAGGATTGCTGAGGGAGAAAGGGAATGGGTGACCAAAAGCAGAAAAAGAGCAGGAAGGCAGTGCAGGTGTCCTCTGTGGTCATCTCCCTCCAAAACAGGTATACCATTTTGGATACTGTTGGGGGAGATGGCTCACCAGGGGAAGGCAGCAGTAGCCAGGTTCATGGCACCGTGGCTGGCTCTGCTGTACAGAAGGGCGGGAAAAAGAGTGGAAGGGCTATAGTCATTGGGGATTCAGTTGTAAGGGGAGTAGATAGGCGGTTCTGTGGTCGAAAGCGAAACTCCCGAATGGTATGTTGCCTCCCAGATGCATGGGTCAGGGACGTCTCAGATCGGCTGCAGAACATTCTGAATGGGGATGGCTAACAGCCAGTTGTCGTGGTGCATATAGGCACCAATGATATAGGTAGAAAATGGGATGAGGTCCTACAAGTAGAATTTAGGGAGTTAGGAGCCAAGTTAAAAAGTAGGACCTCAAAGGTAGTAATCTCAGGATTGCTACCAGTGCCATGTGCTAGTCAGAGCAGAAATGAAAGAAGACCCAGGATGAATGCATGGCTTGAGAGATGGTGCAGGAGGGGGGGGGGTTCAGATTTTTGGGACATTGGGACCGGTTCTGGGGAAGGTGGGACGATTACAAATTGGACGGTCTACACGTGGGCCGAACTGGAACCAACGTCCTTGGGGGTGTTTTTGCTAACGCTGTGGGGGAGGGTTTAATCTAATGTGGCAGGGGGATGGGAACCAAATATTGGACAGGTTATTGGACAGAAAGGAGGTAGTAACTAAAGCCTGTAGGGAACTAGATAATGGAGTCAGCGAGATGAAAGGGTAGAGCAGGCAGGGAGCAGATGATGAACACAAAGGGACAGGTGGTCTGAGGTGCATTTGTTTTAATGCGAGAAGTGTAGTAGGTAAGGCAGATGAACTTAGGGCTTGGATCGGTACGTGGGAGTATGATGTTATTGCTATTACTGAGACTTGGTCGAGGGAACGGCATGATTGGCAACTAGATGTCCCAGGACATCAATGCCTCAGGCGAAATAGAGAGGGGGGTAAAAGGGGTGGAGGAGTTGCATTACAGGTCAAAGACGATATCACAGCTGTACTGAAGGTGGGCTCTATGGAGGACTCGAGCAGTGAGGCAATATGGGTAGAACTCAGAAATAGGAAGGGTGCAGTAACAATGTTGGAGCTGTACTACAGGCCTCCCAACAGCAAGTGTGAGATAGAGGTACAAATATGTAAACAGATTATGGAAAGGTGTAGGAGCAACAGGGTGGTGGTGATGGGAGATTTTAATTTTCCCAACATCGACTGGGATTCACTTAGTGTTAGGGGTCAAGATAGAGCAGAATTCGTAAGGAGCATCCAGGAGGGTTTTCTAGAGCAATATGTATGTAGTCCAACTCGGTAAGGGGCCATACTGGACCTGGTGTTGGGGAATGAGCCCGGCC
This sequence comes from Ginglymostoma cirratum, assembly GCA_024137785.1. Classification (NCBI taxonomy): domain Eukaryota; kingdom Metazoa; phylum Chordata; class Chondrichthyes; order Orectolobiformes; family Ginglymostomatidae; genus Ginglymostoma; species Ginglymostoma cirratum. The sequence continues at coordinate 39,448,883 of JAHRHZ010000030.1, forward strand.
AGGTGGTTGAAATTACAGTAGGGGACTACTTTGGAAATAGTGACCGCAATTCTATAAGTTTTACAATACTCATGGACAAAGATAAGAGTGGTCCTAAAGGAAGAATTCTAAGTTGGTGGAAGGCCAACTATACCAAAATTCGGCAGGATCTGGGGAATATAGATTGGGAGAAACTGTTTGAAGGTAAATCCACATGTGATATGTAGCAGGCTTTTAAAGAGAGGTTGATTAGCTTGCAGGAGAGACGTTCTTGTGAAAATGAGGGATAGAAATGGCAAGATTAAGGAACCATGGATGACAGGTGAAATTGTGAGACTAGCTAAGAGGAAAAAGGAAGCATACATAAGGTCTAGGCGGCTGAAGACAGACGAAGCTTTGGAAGAATATCGGGAGTGTAGGGCGAATCTGAAACGAGGAATTAAGAGGGCTAAAAGGGGACATGAGATATCTTTAGCAAACATGGTTAAGGAAAATCCCAAAGCCTTTTATTCATATATAAAGAGCAAGAGGGTAACCAGAGACAGGATTGGCCCACTTAAGGACAAAGAAGGAAAGTTATGCGTTGAGTCAGAGAAAATGGGTGACATTCTTAACGAGTACTTTGCATCGGTATTCACCAAGGATCGGGATATGACGGATGTTGACATTAGGGATAGATGTTTGATTATTCTAGGTCAAGTTGGCATAAAGAGGGAGGAAGTGTTGGGTATCCTAAAAGGCATTAAGGTGGACAAGTCCTCAGGTCCTGATGGGATCTATCCCAGGTTATTGAGGGAAGTGAGAGAGGAAATAGCCGGGGCCTTAACAGATAACTTTGCAGCATCCTTAAACACGGATGAGGTCCCCGAGGACTGGAGAATTGTTAATGTTGTCCCCTTGTTTAAGAAGGGTAGCAGGGATAATCCAGGTAATTATCGACCGGTGAGCCTGACGTCAGCGGTATGGAAGCTGCTGGAGAAGATACTGAGGGATAGGATCTTTTCCCATTTGGAAGAAAATGGGCTTATCAGTGACAGACAACATGGTTTTGTGCAGGAAAAGTCATGTCTTACCAACTTAATAGAATTCTTTGAGGAAATGACAAAGTTGATTGATGAGGGAAAGGCTGTAGATGTCATATACATGGACTTCAGTAAGGCTTTTGATAAGGTTCCCCATGGCAGGCTAATGGAGAAAGTGAAGCCGCATGGGGTCCAGGGTGTGCTAGCTAGGTAGATAAAAAACTGGCTAGGCAACAGGAGACAGAGAGTAGTAGTGGAAGGGGGTTTCTCAAATTGGAGACCTGTGACCAGTGGTGTTCCACAGGGATCTGTGCTGGGACCACTGTTGTTTGTGATATACGTAAATGATTTGGAGGAAGGTATAGGTGGTCTGATTAGCAAGTTTGCAGATGACACGAAGATTGGTGGAGTAGCAGATAGTGAAGGGGACTGTCAGAGATTACAGCAGAATATAGATAGATTGGAGAGTAGGGCAAATAAATGGCAGGTGGAGTTCAATCCGGGCAAATGCGAGGTGATGCATTTTGGAAGATCTAATTCAAGAGCAAACTATACAGTAAATGGAAAAGTCCTGGGGAAAATTGATGTACAGAGAGATCTGGGTGTTCAGGTCCATTGTTCCCTGAAGGTGGCAACGCAGGTCAATAGAGTGGTCAAGAAGGCATACGGCATGTTTTCCTTCATCGGACGGGGTATTGAGTACAAGAGTTGGCAGGTCATGTTACAGTTGCATAGGACTTTGGTTCAGCCGCATTTAGAGTACTGCGTACAATTCTGGTCACCACATTACAAAAAGGATGTGGATGCTTTGGAGACGGTGCAGAGGAGGTTCACCAGGATGTTGCCTGGTATGGAGGGCGCTAGCTATGAAGAAAGGTTGAGTAGACTAGGATTATTTTCATTAGAAAGACAGAGATTGAGGGGGGACCTGATTGAGGTCGACAAAATCATGAGGGGTGTAGACAGGGTGGATAGCAAGAAGCTTTTTCCCAGAGTGGGGGATTCAATTACTAGGGGTCATGAGTTCAAAGTGAGACGAGGAAAGTTTACGGGAGATATGCGTGGAAAGTTCTTTACGCAGAGGGTGGTGGGTGCGTGGAACATGTTGCCAGTGGAGGTGGTAGACGTAGACACGTTAGTGTCTTTTAAGATGTATCTGGACAGGTAGATGGATGGACAGGGAGCAAAGGGATACAGAGCCTTAGAAAATAGATGACAGGTTTAGACAGAGAATCTCGATCGGCACAGGCTTGGAGGGCCTAAGGGCCTGTTCCTCTGCTGTAATTTTCTTTGTTCTTTGTTCCCTTTGATCTTTGACCTTGCCTGACCACCTGAGAGACGCTGCACTGTGAGTAAGAGCAAGTTGGCAGATACTAACAGTCGAAGCTAAAGGGAAATTAATTCTGCATTAGTGCATCCAATGGGACTTTGGATTGCCTTTGTGAACAGCAACCTGTAGGTAATACTTTTAGGGTCCCCTGTAGTTACTTTTGCTTCACAGAGGTGACTGTTTTCCATCTGCAATGACCAATGACATGTTCAAGCTTACTTGAGGCCAAGATTTTTACTCAACATGGTTGGTCACTGCATGTGTTTCCCATGCAGAATTCTTTGATTACAGTTGTCTTAAAACTTTAAATGCCTGATGAATAGATTGCCTCACAAGTAGATCCCACAGTCTCAGATGGACAAAATGACCCATTCTGCCTGCTCTGGGTATGTTCACTTTTTTTCATTACCAATGCTCTTTTATGGTACAGATGAGGGTGAAAGGTAACCTAGGGCCACGTTGGACAGAGTGAAGCACAGGCCAGTGTCAGTGAGCCCCAACTCTCTCTCTTCCTTGCATTACCTGGCAACAAGTCAGTTCAGAGATTCCAGAGACAAGAATAGAAATTGCTGGAAAAGCTCAGCAGGTCTGGCAGCATCAATGGAGACAAACCAGAGTTAACGTTTGAGGTCAAGTGACCCTTCTTCAGAACTCATGGCAGCTAGGATATTTCGGTTTATATGCAGAAGATAGGGTATGGGGGGAGGGGTAAGGAGTAAGTGTGGGGATAGAGCTCAAAGAGAGAGAAGAGCAGTTAGACAGTCAAAGGAATTGATAACGATCTGGCTAGGAGGGTGAATAGCAGTTAATGGGGCAGTTCGTGGCTAACAATGGATGGTCTGTTATAGCAGGCTATCTAAAACCACGGCCAGGTCGTGGGTGTTGAGGTAAGAACATAGGGAGACTTTAGGCCCCGAAATTAGTGAACTCAATACTGAGTCTGAAAGGCTGCAGGGTCCCCAAGCAGAAAATGAGGTGTTTTCTTTCAGCTTGTGCTGAGCTTCACTGGAACATTACAGCAAGCCTGAGATGGAGATGTTGGCCAGGGAACAGAGTGGTGTGGTAACGTGGCAGGCAACTGGAAGTTGAGATTCCCCACATTCCCACCTCATTCTTTCATTCCAGTCTTCCATCTGCCCACATTGTAGAACCACAGCTCAACAATGTCAACCATTGTGCTGCACTGTGCCGTCCACGAACCAGGCTGGCAGTGAGCATGATAACCTCACCCTCCTGTCTTCACCCATGCCCTCCAGCACTTCACCATCAGTTTCATCCGAATGAGGAACAGCACCAACACCATGGTGCAAAAGACCAGCAAATATCAAACAAATACAAAGACAAATAGAGGGAGGTGCCTGGGATTTGATCACAAGTGGGTTCCAGGGACAAGAATTTTATGGAGCAATCATTTAAGAGGTCACGCAAAAGATTCAGCGTAGGTTGCACTGTATTCAAGCATCCATAATTGCCAGGATGGGTGAGAGACAGCATGAGAAAGGTTGTCATGTGTCTTAATAACTATACAAGTTTAACTTCCACAGAGAAACAAGGTTAGTTCACATTTTGAGTATGGCAGTACTTCTGGCTTCCATATTACAAAAGGACGTGGAGGCACCAGAACAGATACAAAACAAATGTCTAACATCATGCGATAGAACATAGAACAATACAACGCATAATAGGCCCTTCGGCCCTCGATGTTGCGCCGACCTGTGAACTAATCTAAGCCCACCCCCTACACTATCCCATCATCATCCATATGCTTATCCAAGGACTGTTTAAATGCCCCTAATGTGGCTGAGTTAACTACATTGGCAGGCAGGGCATTCCATACCCTTACCACTCTCTGAGTAAAGAACCTGCCTCTGACATCTGTCTTAAATCTATCACCCCTCAATTTGCAGCTATGCCCCCTCATACTAGCCAACGTCATCATCCTAGGAAAAAGACTGTCACTGTCCACCCTATCTAATCCTCTGATCAGTTTGTATGTCTCTATTAAATCCCCTCTTAGCCTTCTTCTCTCCAATGAGAACAGACCCAAGTCCCTCAGCCTTTCCTCATAAGACCTTCATTCCAGACCAGGCAACATCCTGGTAAATCTCCTCTGCACCTTTTCCAATGCTTCCACATCCTTCCTGTAATGGGGCGACCAGAACTGTACGCAATATTCCAAGTGAGGCCGCACTAGCGTTTTGTACAGTTGCAGCATGACATCACGGCTCCGGAACTCAATCCCTCTACCAATGAAACCTAACACACCGTATGCCTTCTTAACAGCA
>JAHRHZ010000030.1:39458498-39479149 GCA_024137785.1 Ginglymostoma cirratum
TTCCTGCTCCTATGATGCTGCTTGACCTGCTGTGTTCATCCAGCCCCATGCTTGTTATCTTAGTGAACAAGGTGGATTTTTCCAACTATCAGCCTTGTATTCATGGTCATCATTAGGTTCTTAATTCCAGATTTTTTAAATTGAATTCAAATTTCACCATGTGCCTAGGGTCCCCAGAACATTAGCTGGGTCTCTGGATCAACAGCCAGAGAAAATACAACTAGGTCATCGCCTACACTTACATGAGAAGGAGAACTCTGAACGTAAGTCTGCACTCCATAAGATCCTTACACGCTCTGCCTTATCTGCACCCAAACCAATGTGACATTATTAGATTGGGAAGAGTTTAACACAGTCTCTAACACTAACTCTTACAGAAATATCATCTTACACAATAACAATCAGAGAAAAATTTCTGCTGCATCAAAGTTTGTACCCAAGGTATTCTAAGGACTCTGAAAGGCCTGAGCCAGCCTATACAAACTCTTGTTAAGATATCAACTTTACATTTAGCACTGGAGGAAGAGAGAGGAGTACCTTTGTTTGGTTTTCTGAACAGATCTAAATTGTGCATGAGCACAAGACATTGCTTAAATCCAATATCACTTTTCTATCATCTACTAAATATTTGTTTCTTCTCAAACCCACAGTTTATTCTTGAGGCTAACCTGGGAAAGATATCACATTAATGTAGGTATATTAAATCATGTGTGAATTGCCTAATAGCATTGTAATTCCTCCTCCCTCAATTAAATACTTTCACATACTGTCTGCATTATGAGGAGAGAATTAACAGTTGAGGCTTTAACTGAGTAGAGGTTTAGAAGAATGTGAGGAGATCTAATATTGAGAAATATAAGATGCTAAAAGGGATTGACAAAGTCGATATAGAGAGATAACAAGGTGTAGAGCTGGATGAACATGGATGGCACAGTGGCTCAGTGGTTAGCACTGCTGCCTCACAGTGCCAGGGACCTGGGTTTGATTCCACCCTCAGGTGACTGTTTGTGTGGAGTTTGCACGTTCTCCTTGTGTTTGTGTGCGTTTCCTCCCACAGTCCAAAGATGTGCAGGTTAGGTTGTTTGGCCGTGATAAATTGCCTGTAGTGTTCAGGGAGGGGTGGGTCTGAGTGGGAAGCTCCAAGGTTTGGTGTGGACTTGTTGGGCTGAAGGGCCTGTTTCCACACTGTAGCTTCTATGATTGAATGGAGCAGGAAGGCTGACATTTTGGTCTTAGACCCTTCTTCAGAAATGGTGGAGGGGAAGGGGGTTCTGAAATAAATAGGGAGAGATGGGGAGGTGGAGAGAAGATGGATAGAGGAGAAGATAGGTGGAGAGGAGACAGACAGGTCAAAGAGGTGGGGTTGGAGCAGGTAAAGGTGAGTGTAGGTGGGGAGTTAGGAAGGAGATAGATCAGTCCAGGGAGAACGGACAGGTCAAGGGGGTGGGATGAGGTTAGTAGGTATGAGATGGGGGTGGGGCTTAAGGTGGGAGGAGGGGATAGGTAAGAGGAAGGACAGGTTAGGGAGGCGGGGACAAGCTGGGCTGGTTTTGGGATGCAGTAGAGGAAGGGGAGATTTTGAAGCTTGTGAAGTCCAAATGGATACCATTGGGCTGCAAGTTTCCCAAGCGGAATATGAGGTGCTGTTCCTGCAACCTTTGTGTGGCATCGTTGTGGCACTGCAGGAGGCCCCAGGGTGGACATGTCATCTGAGGAATGGGAGGGGGACTTGAAATGGTTCACGACTGGGAGGTGCAGTTGTTTAGTGCGAACCGAGTGTAGCTGTTCTGCAAAGCAGCCCCCAAGCCACCGCTTGGTTTCCCCGATGTAGGGGAGGCCACAACGGGTACAGCGGATGCAGTATACCACATTGGCAGATGTGCAGGTGAACATCTGCCTGATGTGGAAAGTCTTCTTGGGGCCTGGTATCGGGGTAATGGGTGGAGGTCTAGGGGCAGGTGTAGCACTTCCTGCGGTTACAGGGAAAAATGCCGGGTGTGATGGGGCTGGAGGGGAGTGTGGAGCGGACAAGGGAGCCATGGAGAGAGTGGTTCCTCTGGAAAGCAGTTGAGGGTGGGAGGGAAAAATGTCTTTGATGATGGGGTCGGATTGCAGATGGCGGAAGTGTCGGAGGATGATGCGTTGGTTCTGGAGGTTGGTGAGGTGGTACATGAGGACAAGGAGGATTCTGTTTTAGTTGTTATTGAGGGGACGGGGTGTGAGGGATGAGTTGCGGGAAATGCGGGAGACACGGTCGAGGGCGTTCTCGACCACTGTGGGGGGGAAGTTGCGGTCCTTGAAGAATGAGGACATTTGAGATGTGCGGGATTGGAAAGTCTCATCCTGGGAACAGATGCGGCGGAGGCGAAGGAATTGGAAATAGGGGATGGCATTTTTGCAGGAAGGTGGGTGGGAGGAGTATATTCTAGGTAGCTGTGGGAGTCGGTGGGCTTGAAATGGATATTGGTTTCCAGGTGGTTGCCAGACATGGAAACAGAGGGATCCAGGAAGGAGAGAGAGGTATCAGAGATGGTCCAGGTGAACTTAAGGTTGGGGTGGAAGGTGTTGGTGAAGTGGATGAACTGTTTGATCTCCTCGTGGAAGCACGAGGCGGCACCGATACGGTCATCAATGTAACGGAGGAAGAGGTAGGGTTTAGGGCCAGTGTAGCTATGGAAGAGGGATCGTTCCACATAACCTACAAAGAGGCAGGCATAGCTTGGGCCCATGCGGAAACCCATAGCCACCCCCTTTGTCTGTAGGAAGTGGGAGGAATTGAAAGAGAAGTTGTTGAGGGTGAGGACGAGTTCAGCTAAGCTGATGAGGGCATCAGTGGAGGGGGACTGGTCGGGCCTGCGGGACAGGAAGAAGCGGAGGGCCTTTAGGCCATCTGCATGGGGAATACAGGTATATAGGGACTGGATGTCCATGGTAAAAATGATCTCAATATAGAGAGGATATTTCCCCTTGTGGGGCAATCTGGAATGAGAGTTCATAGTTTTTGGATAAGGCTTGGCAGATTTACAACAGAGATGAGGAGAAATTACATCTCTCAAAGGGTTGTGAATCTGTGGAATTCACCCAATTTCACAGTTTCACCCAATTAGAGAAATAACATTACATTGTATCATGAGACCCTATCCTGTCTTGAACAGTAATAAAGCAGGTGACTGTCTCTGCTGGAGAAATTCACTGCTTTCCTCCTAATTAAGAAATCTGAAATAAGGCTGACAATAGTCTGAAAATCAATATATTTTGCTTAATGCACCTAGATGGAGAATTTTGATGTGAAGTGAAATTTTATGATCAATCAATTAATCTCATTACTAAAACTGGCTCTTTTTAAGTTTTCTCCCAGTGCAGTGATGAACAAATCAGATAGATTAATGTCTCAGGATGTGTTGCAATTAATATGATCTCTCACACAAAGACAAAGGCCACTTGGTCCATCAAAGCTGCTCCAGCATTAGGAAAAATCTGTCTGATTTGACCCAATCATTCATTCATTCGCTACTGCCTTGAAAATGTTTCATTTTTGAAGATTTATTTGATTCTCCTAATTGATTCTTTTTCCACTCCTCTTTCAGTTATTGATTTAATTCAGTTAATTTCTGAAGAAGTGTCTAGGCCCGAAACATTAGCCTTCCTGCACCTCTGATGCTGCTTGGCCTGCTCTGTTCATCCAGCTCCACACCTTGTTATCTTAGTTATTGTGTCTGAGATCCCACTGGCTATAAGAAATTCTGCCCATCTTGGCTCAGAATTCTTTTACAAATTACCAAAAGTGATGCTTTGGTTACTGACCATCTGCCAGAATATTTTCTCCCTTTTAGTTCTAGTCAAATCCCTCAACATTTTGAAACCTCCTGTGAAATCTCCCCTTATTCATCTATAGGTCTAAAGAAATTAAGCCAGTTTTTTTCTTATCTCTCCATTTAACAACATTTTGTGGCCCTGTAGCCATTCTAGCAAATCTTCTTTACAACCATGTCAAGCCTTGATATCTTCCATAAAGTGTTATGGCCAGAACTGGACACCAGATACCAGCTAAAACTTAATATCTGATACATAAAGATTTAGCATAACTTCCTTGTCTTATGAGGTGAGAATTAACAGTTGAGGTGTTTACTGACTAGAGGTTTAGAAAAATGCAAGGAGATCTAATATTCGAAGTATAAGATGCTAAAGGGGATTGACAAAGTCGATGTAGAGAGGATATTTCCCCTTGTGGGGCAATCTAGAATGAGAGGTCATAGTTTAAGGATAAGGGGTGGCAGATTTACAACAGAGACGAGGAGAAATTGCATCTCACAAAGGATTGTGAATCTGTGGAATTCATTCCCCCAGAGTGGATACCAGGACGTTGTAAGGAGGACATAGGTAGATTTTTAATTAGTAATGGGTCGAAGGGTTACGGAGAGTGGGCAGGAAAGTAGAATTGAGGCTGAGATTAGATCACCCATGATCATATCAAATAATAGAACTAGCTTGAAGGGCTGAATAGTCTGCTCTTATTCCTGGTTCTTACGTTCTCATGTTTTGCCTCACTTATACCCTGAAGCTCTATTTATAAAGCCGAGGACTCAGTATGCTTTTAAACCAGACTTTTTATCTTGCCTTGTTACCTTCAATGTGTTCAATACACTTTGTTTAATCAGTAGCTTTGTGCGCACCATTTTTCATGTTTATCGTTTATTTATACAGTGCACTCAGCTGTAGAAATGAAGTTCAAATCTTTCCAATAAACTGATCTGATGAGCTTTAAAACCATCATCATACCACTGACATTTGACTTCAGCAGATGTGAGTGCCTGATAAAATTTGAATCAACTTTAATAAGACTAACTCACACTTAACAAATTACAAAATGCATTTCAGTCTCCCACTAGTGTTCATGGTTGAAAGAACAACCTACATAGATAAACACGTAGCCAGGTTCTATGACTCCAATATCAACAAGCACAATGAATAAGATTTGATTTGTTTTTATCAGATCTACTAATCATTTGTAAATCAAAACTGAACTGTGCGAGTTTGCCCATCACAGTTTTGAGAATGAGTGCCAAACTCAAATCAATTCGTAAAGTGACTCTAGTACCAGAGGATCTTTGAGAAAGCTGAAATTCAAACTCCTGCCTATTCACTTCAGATTGACTAAAATGTCAAGACTTAGTCTGATTAAAAATTGAGCCAAAGAAAAGAAGTAAAATCTGTATTGATACAGAACATCACTGTTCCATAGTGAAATATTGAAGAAGATTTTGTATCAAGCATTTGTTGATGAAATGCATTGGACAAATATTGGTGAAGTTTGCTTTTTCTGTCTGATGGCAGTTTCCATGCATTAACTGGATGTTGACAAAGCTGTTGAATCTCACATATATTTTCTTAGTATTTCCATTGCTCCCTTCACTTGTCAGCCTCAATTTTAACTTTGAACTATTTTGTTTGCACAGGAAAGGTGTTTGAAACAAACAGAATTCTGCAGGTCTGGCAGTATCTATGGAAAGAGAAATAGAATTAATATTCTGAGTCCGGTAAGACTCTTCTTCTGAACTGATCATTGTGAATTCTAGGTCCTTGCTATCCCTATGAAACTTTTTTTTTGAGTCTTATCTATGCACTTGCCATCCAAATGATGGACTTTAAATGGTGTCAGCCCTTGAAGTATCCAATGATAACTAACTCCAGCTCTGCCTTGTGCACAGGGAAAATCATTTGGCATAGCAAGCCTGGATATCTTGATAAGGTTCCGATCAGCCAGTCTCTTGCACCAGTCTCAATCATATAGTTATCATATGCCCAAACACATTCAGACAGAATGCTAAATTGGAAGCAACAACAAAATATTTTCTCATTTACAATGCCAAATACAACAGCTTAAAACAATCTGTTGTTAATTTAGGGGAACTAATTTGGTTCAGTTTTGCTAGTTTATTGGCTGAGAAATGAGCAGTGATGGCATAAATTTTAACCACAGTGCCCCACACCCTAATCTCCTCTCAAAGTGTACTAAGCACCAAACTAGCAGATGGGTCCTTTATGAAACTACAGAAAATCTAAGTTGGGCGGGTGTAGATGATTTCAAAAATAGAATATTTTTCCTTCTCTTTCCTTCATTATCCACTCCCACACTATATCTCACACTTCTCTGCCAACTCTGCCCACCAATCCTGCCCTTCAACACACATAGCCTCAACCCAATCTAAAAAATTCCCTGTGGCCATTCGATTGGCTGTTAGTTACATGAAATCCTATATCAAAAAGGGAAACACACTCTGGAAAATTCCTCTCCGTTGCACAGGCAAAGTATTACCTGTAAAAATACTTAACTTCAATGTGAAGTGGTTGATACCAGTCAAGAAGCAGTCCAGTTCCCTTTTGAAGTTGTAATTCAGCACCTTGGAAATATCTTCTTTCAATGTATATTCAGAGATTGGTAATTCTTTGAGAAATTAAATGTTATTTCATGCCCAGTCTCTTCCAGGTCTTCCGTAGTTTAAACTCAATTCTCTGGGTCCTCTCCTCTATTAATCAGAACAATACGTGAACAGGAATACTTTTCAGTTCTCTAATGATTTTATAAACTTCTGCAAAAGATGGTTTGGAGTCTGCACTGCTATAAATTAAACAACCCATAACCTTTGTACAAATAGAAGTAATTCTGGTGCTTTAAGCTAGGAGCCACCCTTGGAGCTTTTCTCTCGACTTGTTTGATGGCCATTGTTTCACTCTCTTAATCACAGTGTGCCAGGTGCTGCCTGACTTGCAATCTGTACAGTGAGAAATGGTGCCTTTTTAAATATCAAATCATTCTGTTAGTAAAACTACAACGGCAAACATCAGTAATGTGTACAAGCCATTAATATATTTTTCTCTCTTCAACTCGTTTGTTATTGTTCCAGCGGTAAATGCTTCATTGCTCCAGAAAGCCAGCCTATTATCTTGACAGGTACTCCTGTGCCTTGGTGAGGGACAGCTGCACTGCCAGCGGGGCCAACTTTTGAATGAAGCATCAAGCAGCTGCACTGCCTGATCCCTTATCTGTTCAGGGGTGTATCAAAGATCCCATGGCAATAGTGAAATAAAAGCACAAGGATTATTTAGTGTTCCCAGGATCATTCAACCAAAATCAAACAGTTCAATGAACATTTATACAAAGGGCCTTGCTTTGTGCAATATTTAATTGCCAGTCTTCCTGGTTGTGAAAGGGCTTTAGGACCCTGAAGCAACCTCGTGCTGATGTTACAGGGCTGCTCCTCACTGGATAGAAACAGCTCATTGTGGCTGGAGTTAATTAAATTGATAGAGGTGCGTCTGAATAAAAACCAAAAGAACTGTGCATGCTGTAAATCAGGAACAAAAACAAAGTTGCTGGAAAAGCTCAGCAGGTCTGGCGGCATCTGTGAAGGAGAAAACAGAGTCAACGTTTTGGGACTGGGGACCTTTCCTCAGAGGTGTGACTGAGTTTGATAGAAAGCATTGTAAAAAACTATCTTTCAATAATGTCACAGTAAAATTAATACCTGGTTAAAGGTGTGCAGTGGAATTTAAACATAAGCATACAGTAAATTCATTCAAAAGTAACATTTGTTCAAATTGAATGTCAAGGAATAACTTCACATTGCTTTTGTACTAAATTCACCGATGTGTTGTATCCAAAGGGCGCTGTTCCCACAGGAATGAAGTGTAAATGTTGGGGACCAGATAATGGCTGCAATGTCAAGAGCACAGTGCTAACAGCACTGTGGGTGTACCTACACCAAAGCACTGCATTGATTTATCAACAAATTCGTTCAGTGGGACAGAGGCGTCACTAGCTAGGGCAGCACTTATTGCTCAGAGTATTATTTAGGGTCAGCCAAGTGGCTGGAGTCTGGAATAACAAGGCGTGGGGCTGGATGAACACAGCAGGCCAAGCAGCATCATAGGAGCAGGAAAACTTGACGTTTCGGGCCTAAACCCTTCATCAGAAATGGGGGAGGGGAAGAGGGTTCTGAAATAAATAGGGAGAGAGGGGGAGGCGGATAGAGGATGGATAGAGGAGAGGATAGGTGGAGAGGAGACAGACAGGTCGAAGAGGCGGGGATGGAGCCAGTAAAGGTGATTGTAGGTAGGGGGTGTAGGGAGGAGATAGGTCAGTCCAGGGAGGACGGACAGGTCAAGGGGGCGGGATGATGTTAGTAGATAGGAGATGGGGGTGTGGCTTGGGGTGAGAGGAAAAACAGGTTAGGGAGGTGGAGATGAGCTGGGCTGGTTTTGGGATGCGGTTGGGGGAGGGGAGATTTTGAAGCTTGTGAAATCCACATTGATACCATTGGGCTGCAGGGTTCCCAGGCTGAATATGATTTACTGTTCCTGCAGCCTTCGGGTGGCATCACTGTGGCATTGCAGGAGGCCCAGGATGGACATGTCATCTGAGGAATGGGAGGGGGAGTTGAAATGGTTCGCGACTGGGAGGTGCAGTTGTTTGTTGCGAACTGAGCGCAGGTGTTCTGCAAAGCGGTCCCCAAGCCTCCGCTTGGTTTCCCCGATGTAGAGGAAGCCACAATGGGTACAGCGGACGCAGTATATCACATTGGCAGATGTGCAGGTGAACCTCTGCCTGATGTGGAATGTCTTCTTGGGGCCTGGGATTGGGGTGAGGGAGGAGGTGTGGGGGCAGGTGTAGCACTTCCTGCGGTTACAAGGAAAAGTGCCGGGTGTGGTGGGGCTGGAGGGGAGTGTGGAGCGGACAAGGGAGTCGCAGAGGGAGTGGTCCCTCCGGAAGGCAGATAAGGGTGGGGAGGGAAAAATGTCTTTGGTGGTGGCGTCTGATTGCAGATGGCGGAAGTGTCGGAGGATGATGCGTTGGATCCGGAGGTTGGTGGGGTGGTGTGTGAGGACGAGGGGGATTCTTTTTTGGTTATTGTTGCGGGGACGGGGCGTGAGGGATGTGTTCTGGGAAATGCGGGAGACACGGTCGAGGGCGTTCTCGACCACTGTGGGGGGGAAGTTGTGGTCCTTGAAGAATGAGGACATTTGAGATGTACGGGAGTGGAATGTCTTATCCTGGGAGCGGATGCGGCGGAGGCGAAGGAATTGGAAATAGGGGATGGCATTTTTGCAATAATAACCAAAAAAGAATCCCCCTCATCCTCACTTACCACCTGCACTAACCTTCCAAAATGCTTTCCTGTCAGACACGGCCCTTCCACCCTCTCCCGATAGTCCCAAATTTCCCATGGCTAACCCAAGTAGCCTGCACATCCTGGACACTACAGGCAATTCAGCTTGGCCAATCCATGTAAACTGCTCATCTTTGGACTATGGGAGGAAACCAGAGCACCCAGATAAAACCCATGCAGACATGGGGACAATGAGCAAACTCCACACAGAGTCGCCCAAGGCTGGAATTGAACTCAGGTCCCTGGTGCTGTGAGGCACCACAGATCACCAAAGATCCTCAGACAGCACCTTCCAAACCCACGACTACTTCCATCTAGAAGGACAAGGGCAGCAGATATATGGAAACACCATCACCTCCAAGTTCCTCTCCAAGTCACTCACCATCCTGGCTTGGAAATATATCGCCATTCCTTCACTGTCGCTGGGTCAAAATCCTGGAATTCCCTCCCTAATAGCATTGTGGGTCAACCCAGAGCAAGTGGACTGCAGCAGTTCAAAAATGCAGCTCATCACCACCTTCTCAAGGGCAACTAGGAATGGGCAAGAAATGCAGGCCCAGCCACGCCCACATCCCACAAAATGAATTTAAAAAAGTACTAACCACCGAGCCAGAGATAAAAGGTACTGCAGATGCTGACGGGCCCCCTTGACCTGTCCGTCCTCCCTGGACTGACCTATCTCCTCCCTATCCCCCTACCTACACTCACCTTTTACTGGCTCCATCCCCGCCTCTTCGACTTGTCTGCCTCCTCTCCACCTATCCTCTCCTCTATCCATCCTATATCCACCTCCCCCTCTCTCCCTATTTATTTCAGAACCCTCTTCCCCTCCCCCATTTCTGATGAAGGGTCTAGGCCCGAAACGTGAAGTTTTCCTGCTCCTATGATGCTGCTTGGCCTGCTGTGTTCATCCAGCCCCACACCTTGTTATCTCTAACCACTGAGCCGCCTGGTGCCCCAAATGGTTGATAATGAGGGCTATGAGTTAATGAAAATGGGTTAGAAAACTCTGTTTCTCTCTTCACTGAGGCTGCCAGACCTGCTGAGTTTCTCCAGCATTCTCTGTGTTTGTTTGACATAACAACAATAATAGATCCAGTCAATGTGGTTTGTCATGGTCACCCGCAAGCTGTCCTTGAATTTATCAGTTAACTTCTGTTCAACTAAAGTTGAAAGCTTTCTTTTTAAAGCATCAATTGTTCTGTTTATTTTAAATAGGCTAGCAATTTAATTTAATAAAAAACACCTGAGTGAATACGATGTAAGTGTGCCACACAATAGCGCCCAGACAATTTTCTCGTTCCATATACCAATTAACAATGCCATGACTGAGCTGGGTATTCTGATTTGTATCTTGGAGAAAGTCAAGTTAATGTTGCCAGTTCTAAATGTGGGTAGGAGCATCATTATAATGCTTTTAAAATGTTTGCAGTATCATGAATTCAAGTTTGCTTGCAGTTCCTCTAACCACACCCATAGGCTTGACTGAAGGCACACAGCGAACTGAACAGTCAACTTGGCTATGCGATAAAACACTCAACAAGTAAATGCAGCCCCAAGGAAAAATAAAATTCTTCACCGAAGATCATTTTGGTTTGTGCTCTTCTCTGACCCTTTTACTAAAAATTTGCAAGTCTTTCTTAACTCTCATTTCCTTCTCAATTTTCATTCCACAGCATTCACTTTTCTGTCAAATTCAAATTCATGCCTCACTTTCTGCTGCTGTTCTTGGCTTACCCAATGTGTCTAAGAGGGTTTCATCGCTGATAATTATTTCTTCCACCTTCTGTGCTTTCCCCTGAAGCCAGCAGGATGCTCTTCATGGTTCATCCATCAAGTAAACGATTCTAGGTTGTTTCTTATTCTGTGCTCTGATCCATTTTTACTTTCTTCAGTTTCTTTGGAAATGGAACACTCTGCAGAAATGACCAACATGGAACTACGAACAAGGGTTATATAAATTCTTGGAAAATGGGTTCCCGCTTTACAAAATCTGCTTGTGATCACTATGTGTTTGTCAGTGGGAAATAGGCATTGAGGTTCTCCTGTACTGTCACTTACCTAATTTTCAAGGGTGGGAGAAAAGCTGAAAAAATTCCTGAAGACTGGAATTTCCATCTGAAACAAACAGGATCTTAATGAATAAATTCAAAATCAACATGGAATGACCTAACCTAGAGGCCAACTTCTGTCCTTACAGAGCTCTCTACTGCTTGCTCCTCCGACCATCTACAAACCCTGGCTTCTAGGAGATCTGAAGTGATCATTTTGACTGTGATTAAGAGATGTGTACACTCATAATTATTTGATGTTTACTGTTGCATCCTATTTCAACAACGTTCAGTGGAAAGGGTGAAGTAACCATAGTCCTATTGGTTTCTAGTGATAGTGGTGACTGTTGGGGTTTAATCTGAGGGCCATTACACCTCAGCCAACAGGAGAGATTGAGGGGAGTCCTGCATGATAACCTCAGCCAGTATAGGAATCAAACCCATACTATCGCCATCACTCTACAGGACAAACCAGCTACCAATCCAACTGAACTAACCAAACTCAGTTATTGGGAGTAATTTATCTTTGAAGCAAATAAACATTGTGCATTTAACAGTCGTAGTTTCCTCACAGTGAAAGTGTTATTAAAAGTGAAGTTGTACCTTCCGGACAATGAGAGGAAAAGGCAAGATAGACTATTCCCACTGGTTGGGGATTCTGGAACAAGGATCATCATCTAAACATTTGGGCCAGACCATTCAGAAAAGTTGTTAGGAGGCACTTCTACACACAAAGCTTCGTAGGGGTTTGGAACTCTCTTCCACAATTTGCAGTGGATGGTGTATCGGTTGTTAATTTTGAATCTGTGATAGATAAGCAAAGGGATATGAGTGAAATGCAGGCCTATGAAGTAAGACATTGAATGGCAGAACAGGCTTGAGGG
The DNA here is from genome assembly GCA_024137785.1 of Ginglymostoma cirratum. Classification (NCBI taxonomy): domain Eukaryota; kingdom Metazoa; phylum Chordata; class Chondrichthyes; order Orectolobiformes; family Ginglymostomatidae; genus Ginglymostoma; species Ginglymostoma cirratum. Next base: position 39,470,601 of record JAHRHZ010000030.1, read on the forward strand.
GCTGAATGGCCTACTCCTGTTCCTATACTGTATTAAAGAACACAACCGTGGGAAGAAGGGGGAAGAGAAAGTAAACAGAACTGCAGTTGCTGAGATAGGAAATAAAAGGACTTCTCCTTCAGAACATAATTCTCCTCTACACACAGCTTATAGGTCATAGAAAATATACCTGCACCTGTCTGACAAATGATGTGTAAGGAAAGTTCATTTCTCCAGGGAGGGAATGATAGAATTATCTCACATTCTTGATGAGGACCTGCAGCCAATTTCCAATAGCTCGGGACAATCAAGGACAACACAACCTTGAATTTCCTTGCCTCCTACTTCTTTCAGGCTAGAGGCCAGCATCATTAACCAATCAGCTGCCTGATTGGACTATCAGGTGACAGAGACTTGGTTTGTCAGGTGAATAAATTCATCTCTGTTTCCTTGTTGACCATCACTTCAGCAAGGCAGGGCTTTCAGCTTGAAACGGGTGGTATCATTTCCCAAGAGGAGGGTGTCATTCGCTCCTTCACACTATCCCACTCCCTTCATGATGCACAAAAGGTTTCTCTCTGTTGTTGTGTGATTGGTACATTAGGGATTGTAGACTTGCTCACCGAGCTGGTGTGTTTGGTTGCAGACATTTGTCACCCTGCTCGGTAACATCGTCGGTGTGTCTCCGGTGAAGCGCTGGTGTTCTGTCCCATTTGTTATTTATATGCCTCACTTTGCTGGGGTAGATGGTATTACTTCCAGTTCTGTTTCTCAGTGGTTTGTATTATTGGGCCCAGTACAATGTGTTTGTTGGAGTCCTGGTTGGAATGATGGGCCTCCAGGAATTCCCTGGCATGTCTCTGTTTGGTTCGTGCTATTATGGATGTGTTGTCCCAGTCGAATCAGTGCCATTCTTTATCAGCGTGTATTGAGACCAGTGAGAATTGGTCATGTCTGTTGGTGGCTAGTTGGTGTTCATGTATCCTTATCATTAATTTTCTTCCAGTTTGGCCTATGTAATGTTTCTCACGGTCCTTGCATGGTATTTTGTATGTTACTTTAGTTTTATTGATTGTGGGTTTGGGGTCCGTTACATTTGTCAGTAAACGTTGCAGGGTGGTTGTTGGTTTGTGGGCTACACTGATACCTAGGGGTCTGAGTAACCTTGTGGTCAGATATGTCTCTGATGTACAGTAGGGTGAGGAGTGTGTCAGGCTGTGTTGTGTCTTCTTGTCGTGGTCTGTCATGGAGGTAACAGCAGATCGTGCTTTTTGGGTGTCCATTCATTTTAAAAACTCTGTGTAAGTGGTCCTATCCTGCTTTGTGCAATTCCAGGTCAGTGAGTTAGTATCACTATCAAATATAACTGTCTAAACACTATCCTGTCAGCTGCCATTATTTCAACATGGTACATCAGGAAAACATTCCTCCAAGATTTGTTCATAAACAGGTACATAAGTACTAGCTATTGGGAGACAGGGCATATAATTTCTACAACACTGGGAAGGAACCCATGCCCAACAGGAAAGCACTTCACCATTTGGAGTCATGACTCAAGGAGACCGCTCAACGAGGAGACCATTGCAGACCAGAGATAATGTCTCAGATACTTGGCATTTTATTCATTCAACGGCTGGGCCAGCATTTATTGCCCATCCCTAATTGCCCAGAGGGCAGTTCGGAATAAACCACATTGCTGTGGGTCTGGAGTCACGTGGGGCCCAGACGAGGTAAGGACGGCAGTTTCCTTCCCTAAAGGACATCAGAGAACCAGATGGGTTTCCCCAGACAATCAACAATTGATTCATGGTCATCACTGGACTCTTAATTCCAGCTATTTATTGAATTCAAATTCTACTCTCTGCCATGGGTCGACCCCAAATCCCTGGAATATTACCTGGGTCTCTGGATTAACAGTCCAGCGATAATACCACTCGGTCTTTGCGTCCCCAAATCTTCTACAGACCCAGAAAGGGTGGCTTTATTGATTTATAAAGGCTGGGCTGAGGGAGGCCTAAACCTTCCTTGTAAGGCCTTGAAAGAAACAGTCCCACATGAGCAAAAGTACAAGGAATACTATAAAAGAAGCAAACCTTGCACTAAAACAGTTAGCTCTTGCTGCTGCTAAGTGACCTCTAAAACTCAATTGTACCTGAGTTTGGAGCATTTAGTTCATAGGACCTGTTGCTTCTGCATAGCAGCAATTTCTTTTCAGGGCTTTTCCTCAAGTGGTAAACAAATGGGCAGAGTATGCATTAGCAAAGTTGAGCTATGCATCAGCTGTGAGAAAGCCAAGGCAGTAATGACCGGATAGCAACAAAGTCCCCCTTTTACATCGAGCACATCACCCAGTTCATCCACTGAGGAAGCACCATATCCAGAAAGGGCGTTCATCCAGAGAATCAGCAAAACAGCATGGTCATCCATCAACTATACGCAGTCTGAGCAGCTAACACCATCAACACGACAATGAAGCTGTAACTCTGCATGGCCAGTGTATGTCCGCTTCATGCTGGAGCGACATGGAAGAGAACATCAAATGTCATGTGTGTCTTCAACGTTGATCCTGGGCATCACTTAGAAATACATCCTCACTGATGAGGAAAAGCTATGCAGGATTGATGAGAGGCAGATGCAGGACATTGTGACAGAGAGGTGACCAAGGAGGCTGAGGGTGTGGGTTTTTCCACTTTGATGTTTGCAGAATGGTAGCAGAATAGAAATCACCAGTAGGGAAAAGCAGACAGGCTGGGCCAAAGAAGGTCAAGCAGCACTGCTCCTATGATGCTGCTTGACCTGCTGTGTTCATCCAGCCCCATGCTTGTTATCTCGGATTCTCCAGCATCTGCAGTACCTTTTATCTCTGGGCCAAAGAAGACCTGGTAACATACACTTAAGGAGAATCTTCAAAAGTGGGCTGGAGTGAAAAAGATTGCAATGGACTGCAACAAATGGCAGAGTCTTGCTGTTAATTGTCCCATGTGAGACTAGAGGAAATAAGTCTACCTAAGGAAGACAATTCCACTGGTACCAGAGCAATTGCTGTAAATGGTTATAGAAAGTTAAGCTGAAATTTTACCAAGCATGTCGCAAGTTTCTGCAAACTTTGCATTAATTTGTAAAAAAACATAGAGCAGAGCAGGCCATTAAACGAATGTATTTTTAGTTGCATGAATCAAACTTATTCTTCAATATATTGTGGTATGTTTTGAAAGCAATTTCAAAATGATTATGTTTTAAGCCACTGCACTGGTTCATGGTTGATGTTGTTCTCACCAAAATACAAATTAGTTTGAGTGAAGTTGTGGAGCAAAGTGGGATGGGGGATGTATTTTTAGAACACGTACAGTTTGTGTGGAGTTTACAACAGAATCTTCAATTGCACGCAATTTGGAAACAGTGAGGTTTTGAGAGCTGGGCCCTACGAGATTGGGAGTACAGTTGTAGAATTATATCTCAGAGTTCCTTGGTGGACATTTCTACCTCAGAATTCATGACACCCCAAAAGTCAGCTCACCGCCCCCCTTGGGGTCCAGACCCCCCTATATTTGGAAGCCTTTATGACTTGACACCATAGAGACAGCAATTGTACAATTTGTCGATTATACAGTGGGAATTGAAGCTGGTGATAAGTTGAACCCTGTGGTTGGGTGCTGACAAAATATATAAACATTTAAAGTTTACAAACTAATTTTTACTGAGAGATGAGATATGACCCTGACAGCAGATGTTGGAAAAGTCCAATTTACTGGAAACTGCACCTTCAGGTGTACCTCTGTATTTTAAAGGTGGAACATTAAAAACAGTAATGAGGTTCATTAAGCAATAGTTACTTTTGCAAACTATGTATGATTCTTCAGAATCATGGAAGATGTGGAGGTGGCTTCATTTCTGAGTGGCAGATTTCGAAGAGGGAATAATTAATGAATTTGTAGATACATTGTAAATGTAACACTTACGAAAGAGCTACGAAGGATAAAATGAGAATAATCATAAGCTGAGAGAAAATTGCAAAGTGGAAAATGTTAAACTTTCATCAGTTATTAATTTGTTTTGTGGGATATTGTGAATACTGACTACAAGTAATTGTAGCACTGGAGATGTTGTGATAGGCATTGCCAATGTTAAAAATAACATGCAGTCATCTAGAATTTTGCATGTAGAGTAAGGGTTAGTTAGTTCAGTCGATTGGATGGCTGGTTTGCAGTGCAATATAACACCAACAGTGTGGGTTCGATTCCTGTACCAACTGAGGCTACAACGAAGGACTCTACTTCTCAACCTTTCCCCTCTCCTGAGGCATGGTGACCCGTTTAAATCACCTGCAGTTGTCTCTTTAATGAGACAGCAGCCTGTGGAACTCTGGTGGCGTTACTTTGCATGAAAAGTAAAATTGCATCTGAATTCCGCCATTGATGCCTACAATCCATTGAGATATATTTTATCCATTATTCTTTAGCAAATAAAAATTCTAAAACTGAGCTTTAAACAAAATAAAATATCAGAAAAAAACAATTCAGTTTTAGACTGAATTACTTTGGGTGGCACCTTTCAATGTCCTTTGGTTTTTAACCTGAAAGCTCAACAGTTCCTGTTACGCCGCTTTTAGACAAAATGGAGGGAATATTTCTGCAGATATTCCACTTTCTCTCTCAGGTGAACCATTAAAAATTCAGGAGTACTTTGAAATTGTTTCTGTATCCTGTGAAATATTTATCCCTTAAACAACATCACAAAAACAGATTAATTTGTTAGTTATTACAGTGCTCTTTCCAGACTTGTTGTCCTGAAATTAACAACTGTGTATCCTTTCATTACGATAATGTCGACCATTCTAAAGTATTCTATTGATTGCAAAATGATTTGGGTAGGCATTGAGATCTTGAAGTCATAAAAGTGACATATAAATTGAGTTCATTCTTTCTTGAATTAAAGCAAAATTACACTACAGGGACTTAGATGCTAAAAAAGAAATGATTTCTTTTGCTGCGTTGGGTTCTCAGAATAAGGAGTTGGTCAGTTGGGGCAGGGATGAAGGAAAATTTCTTAACTAAAAGGGTTATAATTCTTTGAAATTCTCTGCTTCAGAGAGGTGCTTAGTCATTGAGTGTATTCAAGCCAGAGTTTGGTAAATTTTTGGGCACTAATGAACTAAGGGAGGTAGGGATAATAGGGAATGTCGAAGGTAAAGGATCAGCCTTGATCATGTTGAAAGGTGAAGGGCTCTGGGTCCAATGGCCTACTTCAATTCCACTTCCTTCTGTTCTTATGAGTCTTTGAAAAATGTCACAAAATCCAAGAAACACTTGGCGAGTCAAGGAATATGTGTTAAGGGAACTCATGGGTAATCTGAAACTTACAAGGCAGAAGCAAATGCTAGGCAGTCACTGGATTGTCACACATTCTGTTTCTTTTCAATCTATTGATGATGCCACTAATGAACCATTATTTATAGTAGTCTTGAGGAAATGTTCAATCAGGGTAATATTGATTAATGCTCACTAGACAAATGCTTCTTCACTTTCTGGGTATTTTCAGCATTCCCTCTTTCTGTTTTTACTTTCTTTCTTCAGTGACTGAGTCTCAGTCCAGCAGCTCCCTGTGTGACTGCAGTTTCTATTATCTGGAGGACTCATGGTAAAAATTCACCCAGCTTCTCAGCTTCGATATCCCTACTATCAACAAGCAGAGAGCAGTGTAATCATTATTAAGGTCAAAATCTGGGTCGTGTCTTCATTCCTAAAGCTGTCCACATCTGCGAGGCATAAGTCAGGTATGTGATGGAATACTCCCCAGCTCCAACAACACTTGAGGAGATCAACACCATCCAGGACAAGAGATAAAAGGTACTGCAGATGCTGGAGAATCCGAGATAACAAGGCGTGGGGCTGGATGAACACAGCAGGCCAAGCAGCATCATAGGAGCAGGAAAACTTGACATTTCGGGCCCAGACCCTTCATCAGAAATGGGGGAGGGGAAGAGGGTTCTGAAATAAATAGGGAGAGAGGGGGAGGCGGATAGAGGATGGATAGAGGAGAGGATAGGTGGAGAGGAGGCAGACAAGTTGAAGAGGCGGGGATGGAGCCAGTAAAGGTGAGTGTAGGTGGGGGGGTAGGGAGGAGATAGGTCAGTCCAGGGAGGACGGACAGGTCAAGGGGGCGGGATGAGGTTAGTAGATAGGAGATGGGGGTGGGGCTTGAGGTGGGAGGAGGGGATAGGTGAGAGGAAAAACAGGTTAGGGAGATGGAGATGAGCTGGGCTGGTCTCTTCACCATCCCCCCAGACCTCCCCCTTACTGAGGATGAACGGTCAGTCCTCAGTAAAGGGCTCACCTTTGTCCCCCTCCACCCACATATCGACGAAGACCGCTCACGTTTGGACATTGAGCAGTTTCTTCGCCGTCTCCGCCTCCACGCTTACTTCTCCAACCATGAATCTAACCCTCCCTCCACTGACCCCTTCTCCCGCCTCCAACACAAGCCCTCCTCCTGGACACCACCCCAAGGCCTCCTACCCTCCCTCGACCTCTTCATCTCCAACTGCCGTCGAGACATCAATCGCCTCAACCTCTCTACCCCTCTCAAACACTCCAACCTCTCCACTGCAGAACGTGCAGCCCTCCGCTCCAATCTCAACCTCACCATAAAACCCGCGGACAAGGGAGGGGCAGTCGTAGTATGTAGCACTGACCTCTACATTGCAGAGGCCAGGCGCCAACTCTCTGACACCTCCACCTACCACCCTCTGGGTCATGACCCCACCCCCGAGCACCAAACCATCATCTCACAAACCATCCACAACCTCATCACCTCAGGTGACCTCCCACCCACCGCCTCCAACCTCATCGTTCCCCAACCCCGCACCGCCCGCTTCTATCTCCTTCCCAAAATCCACAAACCTGAATGCCCCGGTTGACCCATTGTCTCCGCCTGCTCCTGCCCCACTGAACTCATCTCCACCTACCTAGACTCCATTTTCACCCCCTTGGTCCAGGAACTCCCTACCTACGTCTGTGATACCACCCACGCCCTCCACCTACTCCAGAACTTCCAATTCCCCGGTCCCCAACACCTCATTTTTACTTTGAATGTCCAGTCCCTATACACCTGTATTCCCCATGCAGATGGCCTAAAGGCCCTCTGCTTCTTCCTGTCCTGCAGAACTGACCAATCCCCCTCCACCGACACCCTCATCCGCTTAGCCGAACTCGTCCTCACCCTCAACAACTTTTCTTTTAATTCCTCCCACTTCCGACAGACAAAGGGTGTGGCCATGGGTACCCGCATGGGCCCAAGCTATGCCTGCCTCTTTGTAGGTTACGTGGAACAATCCATCTTCCGTACCTACACTGGCCCTAAACCCCACCTCTTCCTCCGTTACATTGATGACTGCATCGGCGCCGCCTCGTGCTCCCACGAGGAGCTCGAACAGTTCATCCACTTCACCAACACCTTCCACCCCAACTTGAAGTTCACCTGGACCATCTCCAACACTTCTCTCTCCTTCCTGGACCTCTCTGTCTCCATCTCGGGTAACCACCTAGAAACCGATGTCCATTTCAAGCCCACTGACTCCCACAGCTACCTGGAATACACCTCCTCCCACCCACCTTCCTGCAAAAATGCCATCCCCTATTCCCAATTCCTTTGCCTCTGCCGCATCTGCTCCCAGGATGAGACATTCCACTCCCGTACATCTCAGATGTCCTCATTCTTCAAGGACCACAACCTCGCCCCCACAGTGGTCGAGAACGCCCTCGACCGTGTCTCCCGCATTTCCCGTAACTCATCCCTCATGCCCCGTCTGCGCAATAATAACCAAAAAAGAATCCCCCTCGTCCTCACGTACCACCCCACCAACCTCCGATCCAACGCATCATCCTCCGATACTTCCGCCATCTGCAATCAGACCCCACCACCAAAGACATTTTTCCCTCCCCACCCTTATCTGCCTTCCGGAGGGACCACTCCCTCCGCAACTCCCTTGTCCGCTCCACACTCCCCTCCAGCCCCACCACACCCGGCACTTTTCCCTGCAACCGCAGGAAGTGCTACATCTGTCCCCACACGTCCTCCCTCACCCCAATCCCAGGCCCCAAGAAGACATTCCACATCAGGCAGATGTTCACCTGCACATCTGCCAATGTGGTATACTGCATCCACTGTACCAGTTGTGGCCTCCTCTACATCGGGGAAACCAAACGGAGGCTTGGGGACCGCTTTGCAGAACACCTGCGCTCAGTTTGCAACAAACAACTGCACCTCCCAGTCGCGAACCATTTCAACTCCCCCTCCCATTCCTCAGATGACATGTCCATCCTTGGCCTCCTGCAATGCCACAGTGATGCCACCCAAAGGCGGCAGGAACAGCAAATCATATTCAGCCTGGGAACCCTGCAGCCCAATGGTATCAATGTGGATTTCACAAGCTTCAAAATCTCCCCTCCCCCAACCACATCCCAAAACCAGCCCAGCTCATCTCCACCTCCCTAACCTGTTTTCCTCTCACCTATCCCCTCCTCCCACCTCAAGCCCCACCCCCATCTCCTATCTACTAACATCATCCCGCC
>JAHRHZ010000030.1:39486884-39497057 GCA_024137785.1 Ginglymostoma cirratum
CTTGACGTTTCGGGCCTAGACCCTTTTCTGATGAAGGGTCTAGGCCCGAAACGTCAAGTTTTCCTGCTCCTATGATGCTGCTTGGCCTGCTGTGTTCATCCATCCCCATGCTTGTTATCTCGGATTCTCCAGCATCTGCAGTACCTTTTATCTCTAATTCAATTCATTGTTTATTGGAACATAGAGATCAGGTACAGGAATAGTAGGCTATTCAAGTGCCTCATTCTGCTATTCAATAGGATCATGGCTGGTAATACACCCTGTTCCTACTTTAACCCCAACACCTTGATTCCCTTGCCCCTAAGAACGATGTTTAACTTCTTGAAAACATTCAATGTTTTGGTCTTAAATGCTTTCTCTGTGGCTGAGAATTCCACAGAATCACCACTCTCTCGGTGAAGAAATTTCTCCTCATCTCAGTACGAAATGGCTTCTCTCGTACCATTAGACCAAGATCCCCTGGTTCTGAGCTCCCTGGTCCTCAGGAACATCCTTCCTTCCTGTATTTGTCCTGTCCAGTCCTGTTAGAATTTTAAAGAGGTTTCTATGAGAATCCCCCCCATTTTTCCTTTAAATTCCAATGAATATACCCCTAACCGACCAATCTCTCTTCTTACATCAGTCCTCCCATCCCAGGACTCAGTCTAGTAAATCATTGTCACAGTCCCTCCACGGCTAGAACAGACTTCCTCAGATAAAGAAGCCAAAACTGCACGCAAAATTTCATATGTAGTCTTGCCAAGGCCCTGTAAAATTGCAGCAATACATCCCTGTTTCTGTTCTTGATTCACCTCACTATGAAGGCCAATATTTCATTGTCACTGGGTCAAAATCCTGAAACTTCCCAACAGAATGGCAGGAATATCTTTGATGTGGAGGTGCTGGTTTTGGATTGGGGTGGACAAAGTCAGAAGTCACATGACACCAGGTTACAGTTCAACAGGTTTATTAGAAATCACAAGCGTTTGGAGCACTGCTCCTTCATCTGGAGAAAGAAAGACGTAACATTTCAGGTTGTTTGTAATCTTTCATCAGAATTTAGGTTTCGATGAAGTCAAATAGGGCAGGAGAAGGAAGGTTAACCAAAAGTGATGGTCTATGATAAGGAGGGTGCAGGAAGGATTCTTTGGCAGAGATTTTATGGTACTGGCTAAAATAAAGAAACAAAGATGTGTCTAGATGAGACAAAAATAAAAATTGCTGGAAACAGCTCAGCAGGTCTGGCAGCATCACAGTTCTGAGGAAGGGTTACTTGACCCGAAATGTTAATTTTGATTTCTGTCCACAGATACTACCAGACCTGCTGTCTAGATGAGATGTGAATGGCAGCCATCTGAATGCAAGGTGGAGGAATAAAGTAACTACAAGAAAATCTGGAACAGCAAAAAACACTGCAAAGGAAATGGAGGCCGAGGTTGTGATGTGAAATTGTTAAACTCAGAAAGCTGTAAAGCACACATAGAACATAGAACATAGAACAGTACAGCACAGTACAGGCCCTTCAGCCCACGATGTTGTGCTGAACTTTCACCCTAAACCTAAGGTCTATCTAACCTCCACCCCACCTTATACTATCATCCGTATGCCTATCTAATAGCCGCTTAAATGCCCCTAATGAGGCCGACTCCACTACCCTCTCCGGGAATTCATTCCACTAATAAACACTAATGACACACAAATGACTTCAAGTTGGTTATGACATTAATTGCCGGAATTTACATGACGCCAGGTTATAGTCCAACAGGTTGGACTGTAACCCGGTGTTGTGTAAATTCTGACATTGTCCACCCAAGTCCAACACCGGCATTTCCACGTTGAGGTTAATTGGATCATTGTTTTAGGCCATGGAGAAAAATTTCAGAGTGGAACACATTGGCAACTAGAAATCACAAACAACAGGAAGCTCAGTGTCATACTTGTGGAATGAATGGCCATAAGACCATAAGAATGGGGACAGAAGTAGGCAAAATAGCCCCTCGAGCCTGCTCTGCCATTCAATAGGATCATGGCTGATCTGACATTCCTCATGTCCACTTCCTGCCCTTACTCGATAACCCTTAATTCCCCAAATGATCAAGAATCCATCAACTATCTCCAATAAGGCAATACCCAACCATCTCTCCATGAGCTCCAATGGCATTATCACCACTAACTCTCTATCTATCATCATTCTGGGCCAGAAACTGCACAAGACCAACCATCTATATTGTGGCTACAAAAACAGGTTCAGAGGCTAGTACTTCCTAGGTGAGTAGCTCACCTCTTGTCTCCCCATCATTTGTCTACCATCTAAAAGACACTAATCAGGAGAGTGATGGAACACTCCCTATTTGCCTGGATAGTGCAGCCTCAACAACACTCAGAAAGCTCAACAGCAAGTAGGTCAAAGCAGCCCACTTGATTGGATTCCCCATCCACCACCTTCAAAATTCAGTCTCCCCACCACCGACACTCAGTCGCAGCAGTGTATACTATCCACAAATTACACTGCAGAAATTCACCAATGCTGCTCAGACAGCACCTTCCAAACCCATGACCATTACCATCTAGAAGGACAAGGACAACAGATACACAGGAATGCCACCCGTTACAAGTTCCCCTCCAAGCCACCCACCAGCCTGACTTGGAAATGTATCAATGTTCTTTCAGCATAGCCACGTCAGTGTTTCCTAAACTGTTTCCCACAGTGACTCCATTTTAAGGTACAAAACTGCTCATTAAATAGTGTCAGGGAGTAGGATAGAGGTCTTGAAGGGGATCAGGAAGGAGACCCATCAGAGAAAAGGGTGTGGAGTCAATAATTTCTGCTTTAGAGATTGCAACCCCAGAACTTGACATCACAACTCCACCTGGGGTTCTGATCCCCACTTCTGGGCATGCTGTGCTGGGACACAGTCCTGAAACACTGTCTGAGCAGCACTGAGTATCCCCACACCCTAAGGACTGCAGCAGCTCAACAAGGCAGCTCACCATCACCTTCCCATGGACCAACAGAGATAGGCAGTAAGTAAGCGGCACCCACATTCAATCAATGAATTTTTAAAAATATATTCCAGTGATTTACAAGAACTTCAGAAATATTTTAAAGCATTCCTGGACATTTATTTGCATGTAATTTTAGCAGCAATTTTAAGTTATTTAAAATCAAACTTAAAAGAAACATGCAATTGATATGAGATAGTAGGAACTGCCGATGTTGGAGAATCTGAGATAACAAGGAGTAGAGCTGGATGAACACAGCAGGCCAAGCAGCATCAGAGGAGCAGGAAAGCTTGACGTTTCGGGCCTAGACCCTTCCTGCTTGGCCTGCTGTGTTCATCCAGCTCCACACCTTGTATATCTCATGCAATTGATATGTTCACTAATATCAACAACTGCTTTTTAGGATTCAGCAGACAATTTAAATCCTTCCCAGTGATTCTTGAGAAATTTGAAACGTATTTAAGCCTCATCTGCAGCAACAAATCTGCCATGGTAAAATATTTGTTTTCTGTCAGCCTCCATTAGATCTTGAACTTTAAACATACACATAGCACTTTCAGTTTGAATGCAAGAGGCAGCAACATAAATGAGGGAACTTGGGTAGCAGCTTGATCGTGGACTGAGTAATTTAAATTAAATCAATAGGTTATAGGTGGTGCAGACAAGATAAAGGAATGGGCCCCTATGTGCCAAATAACTGTTAATATGGATAAATGCAGTGCTCTGCTGAGAAACTGTAGGCATCTTTACAACACTGGGATTGTCAATTTGGTTGTCAGTTAGGGATTTATAGATCCAGGGAGACTTGGCGTGGGTGGGGGTGAGGGAAGCTTGATCACTAACAAATGACGCATGCAGAGTCTCTGCATCGACTGTAGCCGAAATAAAACAGGTTTGGTTTTGTTAGAAGGACTGAATTTGTAATTGGGGTCTGTGGCTTGAACATGGCAGATTGTCAGGCGATGAGCGGAGCCCGTTCTGTGAGGATTACTGACAACAGGAGGAGGCAATGATCGACTGGTATTGTCACTGCTACACTATCTGCAATTCCACCAACCTTTGTGTCATCGGCAAACTTACTAATTAGGCCAGTTACATTTTCCTCCAAATCATTTGCATGTATTATAAATAGCAAAGGTCCCACATTGATCCCTGAGAAATGCCACTAATCACAGCCCTCCATTCAGAAATGCACCCTTCCACTGCTACCCTCTGTCTTCTATGACCGAGACAGTTTTTTATCCATCTTGCAAGCTCACATCTGACCCCGTGTGACTTTACCTTCTGTATCAGCCTGCCATGAGGGACTTTGCCAAAGGCCTTGCTGAAGTCTATGTAGACAACATCCACTGCCCTACCCTCATCGATCAGTTTCGCCACGTCCTCAAAAAACTCAACCAAGTTAATGAGACACGACCTCCCCTTCACAAAACCATGCTGCCTCTTGCTAATACACCCACTTATTTCCAGGTGGGAGTAAATCCTGTCTTGAAGAATCCTCTCCAATAATTTCCCTATCACTGACATAAGGCTCACTGGCCTGTAATTAGCTGCATTATCCTTACCACCCTTCTTAAACAAAGGAACAACACTGGCTATTCTCCAGTCCTCTGGGACCTCCCCTGTAGCCAAAGAGGATACAAAGATTTCTCTCAAGGTCCCAGCAATTTCCTCCCTTACCTCTCTCAGTATTCTGGGGAATATCCCATCAGGCCCTGGGGACTTGTCTACCTTAATGTTTTCCAAGACCCCCAATACATCCTCCCTTTTGATATCAACATGACCCAAACTACCTACACACCCTTCCCCAGACTCATCATCCACCAACTCCTTCTCTGAGGTGAACATTGATGCAAAGTACTCATTTAATACCTCACCCTTTTCCTCTGGCTCCACACATAAATTCCCTTCCTTGTCCTTTAGTTGGCCAACCCTCTGCCTGGCTACCCTCTTGCTCTTTGTCTATGTATAAGACACCTTGGGATTTTCCTTAATCCTGTAGGCCAATGACTTTTCATAACTCCTTTTAGCCCTCCTGACTCCTTGTTTAATTTTCTTTTGACTTTCCTCGTATTCCACCCTTGCTTCGTGTGTTCCCAGCCTCATAGCCTTGATAACTGCTTCCTTTTTATTTTTGATTAGGGTCACAATATCCCTAAACTTGCCATACTTATCCTTCATCCTTGAAGGAATGTGCCGGTCCTGAGTTCCCAGCAGCTCACACTTGAACACTTCCCACATACAATACCTCATACCATATTGTTGATTTTGTGTGTATGTGTGTGTGTGTGTGTGTGTGTGGGTGTGTGTGTGTGTGTGTGTGTGTGTGTGGGTGTGTGGCAGCAGAGAGGGGATTTGGAGGTGAGACTGTATGGTGTGGTGGAGTCACCTGTCATGAAACATGAACCAAAGATTATGTTTGAGGCCATCCTTATGGGGACCGAACTTGTGTATTAGCCTCTGCTTGGTGATTTTGCATTGTTGTGTACCCTGAAGTCCACCTTAGAGGGCACTTAAACAAAGATCCAAGGTTGAATGCCCTTGACCCCTGAAGAGCTCTCCCACTGGGAGTCAACATTCCCGTCTGGCAATTGTTGCGCAGTGTCCATTCATCCTTTGTCGTAGCGTCTGCATGGTTTTTCCAATATACTGTGCCTCAGGGCATCCTTGCCTGCAGCGTATGAGATAGACAACGTTGGCCGAGTCACATGAGTACCTGCCATGTACATGGTGGGTGGTATTCCCACGTGTGATGGTAGTGTCCATGTCGATGATCTAACTTGTCTTGTAGAAGTTGCCATGACAGGGTTGTGTAGTGTTGGGGTCGATGTTGGCCTGAAGGATGGGTAGTTTGCTGCAAATAATGGTCTGTTTAAGGTTTGGCAGTTATTTGAAGGTGAGAAATGGATGCGTGGGGAAGATTGTAGTGAGGCACTCATCATCTTCGATAACGTGTTGAAGGCTGCGAATAACATGGTGCAGTTTCTCTGCTCCCGGGACGTACTGGATGACGAAGGGTACCCTATTGGCTGTATCTCATGTCTGCCTTCTGAGAACATCTCTTTACTCAGACAATAGTAAGGGCATGGAATGCCTTGCCTGCAGCAGTTATAGACTCGCCAACTTTAAGGGCATTTAAGTTGTCGTTGGATAAACATATGGATGATAATGGAATAGTGTAGGTCAGATGGGCTTCAGATTGGTTTCCCAGGTCGGCACAACATCAAGGGCTGAAGAACCTGTACTGCGCTGTAATGTTCTATGTTCTATGTTCTATCATTATGGTTTATCGCTGTGGCACGACTGAATTGGTGATCCATGAGTTGAGCATCAAATCCTGTTCTTGTGAGGGCATCCTTAAACACCTTCAATTGTCTGTCATGTTCTCCCTCATCTGAGCAGATCCGATAAATATGTAGGGCTTGTCCGTAGGCATGGCTTGTTAAATATGAAGAAGGAGCTGAGCTCAGAAAGCTTGTGTTTTCAAATAAACCTGCTGGACTATAACCTGTTGTTGTGTGATTTTTGACCTTGCCCATCCCAGTCCAACACCTGCACCTCCACATTCTGTTCTGATTTGGCCTGGCAAGACATTCAAAGGCAACTAGAGATGGACAATGTATCAGAGATAAAAGGTACTGCAGATGCTGGAGAATCCGAGATAACAAGCATGGGGCTGGATGAACGCAGCAGGCCAAGCAGCATCATAGGAGCAGGAAAACTTGACGTTTCGGACCTAAACCCTTCATCAGAAATGGGGGAGGGGAAGAGGGTTCTGAGATAAATAGGGAGAGAGGGGGAGGCGGATAGAGGATGGATAGAGGAGAGGATGTGAACCATTTCAACTCCCCCTCCCATTCCTCAGATGACATGTCCATCCTGGGCCTCCTGCAATGCCACAGTGATGCCACCCGAAGGCTGCAGGAACAGCAAATCATATTCAGCCTGGGAACCCTGCAGCCCAATGGCATCAATGTGGATTTCACAAGCTTCAAAATCTCCCCTCCCCCAACCGCATCCCAAAAACAGCCCAGCTCATCTCCACCTCCCTAACCTGTTTTTCCTCTCACCTCAAGCCACACCCCCATCTCCTATCTACTAACATCATCCCGCCCCCTTGACCTGTCCTTCCTCCCTGGACTGACCTATCTCCTCCCTACCCCCCCACCTACACTCACCTTTACTGGCTCCATCCCCACCTCTTCGACTTGTCTGCCTCCTCTCCACCTATCCTTTCCTCTATCCATCCTCTATCCGCCTCCCCCTCTCTCCCTATTTATTTCAGAACCCTCTTCCCCTCCCCCATTTCTGATGAAGGGTTTAGGCCCAAAACGTCAAGTTTTCCTGCTCCTATGATGCCGCTTGGCCTGCTGTGTTCATCCAGCCCCACGCTTGTTATATCAGAGATGGACAATGTATGCTGGCCAACCAATGAAGCTCAAATCACATTAGTGAGAAAAAGATCAAGGTGTACACTTATCCCCAGTCATTAAATGTTTTCAAGGAGCACAATAGATTTCTTTAGATTAAAGGCATCTAAGGCTACGGGGAGAAAGTGGAAACAGGAGACTGAGTTAGATGATCAGCCATGATCATATTGAAAAATGGAGCTAAACTGCAAGGGTTAATGGCCTACTCCTCCTTCTAGTTTCCATGCCTACCTGGACCATACTTGTCAGAACTCAGTTTTAGCAGCAGTTCAATTTGGTGCTCAGGTTAATCTAATTTGGGAGACATTAGGGGAATTGAGGATCTGATTTACCAAAATCAGCTGTGTGTGAATTTCTTGGTGTTTCAATAAGGGTTTCACTCCATGATCTCTTGCGAGGTTTCTCATGTAATCCTCCCCCACTCGTTTCATACTTGAGCACGGCAGCTCTGAGATGTTTGTTTGTAATTCCTCCCACTCAGCGATGGCAGAGTACTTACCACTGCCATGATGTCCTGCAATTCCTGGTATTCATGGCATCTTTAAAGACCAGCCCTGCATCGCCAAGCATGGCCAGCTGGGAGTTTCCCATCACCTTGCACATAGTGAGCAGGGATCCAAAGATGAGCCCATCTGAGGGCACATTGATGGCTCAGGTGATACTTCCTTGTAAATACAAGCATACATTCGTAAATGTGTTGCTATTTTACATCAGCACCTGTCTGTTTGACTGTAACTATAACCAGACCTCTAAGAGACAAAGCTACACAGGTTACCCATTCTTAGTGTCCTCCTATCTAAGAACTTTGTCTGGGGGCGGGCTCCTTCATTCGTTATGCCCAGTGTAAGAGAACATCTTCTCATTATTCAATCTGGGAATACCACAAGCTGGAAAGTCTTCAAATGGATTGAAACATTAAGTTCTATTCAGAAATAGTAAACTATAATGCAAAAAAGTCAAATCCAAAGGTTCCTTATCTGGATATACACTATATTTGTAACAATTTGGGTAAGTTAATGGCACAAATAAAAATAAGTGAATATGACATATTGTAGAGGTAGGGTTGCAAGGTGACCGAGACTGGAAGCTCAATGTTCAAGGGCATTTGATGTTGCAGAAGAATAGACAGAAAGGAAAAGGAGGTGGGACAAAGGGTCAGTGGACTTGAAATGTTAACTCTGTTTTCTCTCTACCGGTGCTGCGAGACCAGCTGAGTTTCTCCAGCACACCCTGATTTTGCTACCAACAGAAAAAACTAGCGGGACTATATCTGGAGTACAGTGTACAATTTTGTTCCCCTGATGTGAGGAAAAGTATCATTGCATTGGAGGCAGTTCATAGGCTCACTAGATTAATTTCAGAGATGAGAGTCTTCACTTACAAGGCCAGATTGAGCAGTTTAATCCCATACTCTCTGGAGTTTAGAAGAATGAGAGGGGATCTCATTGAGGTGTATAATAGGCTGAAGGGGATTGACAAAATAATTGTAGAAAGCACCTTTCTCCTTGTGGGCAATTTTAAATGAGCGGTCCTAGTTTTAGGCTAGGAAGTGTCAGATTTAAATCAGATGTGGAAAAATTACTTCTTACAAAAGGATCATGAATCTGCAAAATTCACTGTCCCAGAGTGAGGTGGATGCTGGGACTTTAAGTACATTTAAGGAGACGGTAGACTGATTTTTAATTAGTAACAAGTTGAAGGGTTATGGAGAGTGGGAAGGAAGGAGAGTTGAGGCCAAGATGAGATTGGATATGATTGCATGAAATGGTGGAGCAGGCTTAAAGAGCTGAATGGCCAACTCCTGCTCCTAGTTCTTATGCTCTGACTTTTAGGTCAGGAATTAGTCACCATCGAGTTTCTATCCTTACCACGGGTGAATGGGTAATTACATGTCAGTGAGACAAAATTAGTCAATATTGGCAAAAAGGTGCAAATTAGCCTCTTGCAGCTTGCAAGAAACTCTGTCCTTTCCATTCAAAACTAGGTTGCAGATTTGAACATTTTTCTCCTGACATTGAGAAATTCATTTCTACTGATTTTATCCTGTTTTTCCAACTGGCTAACCAATGCCCACATTGTTCAGGGGCTGGTAGGATTCCACTTGAAAGATTTAGGCAGCTCCTCCTGAAGCACCTTTACAAGGCCCACGCTGACCACATAGATGTCTTCATCCCTGGGATGTGAAAAGGGACTCGTTTGTGGAAGACACAGGTTAACATTTCTCTGCTTTTGTGTCGTTACAGGTGGATTCAATAAAACCTCAAGCAGCTGGAGTGTAAGAAAAATAGGCTCATAATTCCAACAATCATTGAAACAATGGCTTTTTTGATTCCTGCACATGGGGCTAGAAATTGATGGTCCAGATAATGTGTAAAGGAGGAAACTTCATATTGAGTTCACTTTCTTATGAATTCAGATCTATTTTCTAACAAGAATTGAAAGCTTGAAGTGCAACGTAAGAGCATTCTACCATGATAAATGGATTGAATTCTATGAGGACGGACAGGTTATTTGGAATAGATGATTAAGGATGAGAAGACTAAATGGAATGCATTTAAATGTGCAGACATAAAATATTGATTACCGTGAAACATATATTAATTCGGAGGCTAAATATTCCCTGCAATGGGTCAACTGGACATCGGCTTCAAAGACAATAGGAACTGCAGATGCTGGAGAATCTGAGATAACAAGGTATGGAGCTGGATGAACACAGCAGGCCAAGCAGCATCATAGGAGCAGGAAAGCTTGACGTTTCGGG
>JAHRHZ010000031.1:0-31972 GCA_024137785.1 Ginglymostoma cirratum
TCCCGCCCCCTTGACCTGTCCGTCCTCCCTGGACTGACCTATCTCCACCCTACCCCCCTACCTACACTCACCTTTACTGGCTCCATCCCCGCCTCTTTGACTTGTCTGCCTCCTCTCCACCTATCCTCTCCTCTATCCATCCTCTATCCGCCTCCCCCTCTCTCCCTATTTATTTCAGAACCCTCTTCCCCTCCCCCATTTCTGATGAAGGGTTTAGGCCTGAAACGTCAAGTTTTCCTGCTCCTATGATGCTGCTTGGCCTGCTGCGTTCATCCAGCCCCACGCTTGTTATTGTGGTGGAAGGTACCAGTTGAATTTTGCTCATGCAAATCTGTTCTTCGGCCCTGGCTATCTGAGTCTACTCTGCCTTTCTCCCTGCTACCATTTGGTGCTTTGTAGTCTTAATGTTCCTTATCAATTTGACCGAGTGCATGCAGAATATTAAATACTTCTACATATTATTTTTGTTGCTATTACAGTCATTTAAAATAATTCTATTATTTATTACCATATGCTTAAATAATACAAACAACATAATTTTCCAGTTACACCATGTGAATTAAGGTCCAGCCAAACTCAATATTACTTTCTTTTATTTTGTCTTCAGCAATCCCACAATTGGAGGATGATGGCCATCCAGGGTCATGGGTTTCTGTCTTGGGTCTTCATGTAAACAGGTAGATTCTTATCCATAGACCTTTGGGCAAATGTGACATAACATCCCAAGAGGGAATGCAACTGGAATGGAAGTATTTTTGCATTTTTTGCTTCTCTGTCACTGCTCTGCCCTGACATTATGGTCACGTGATTCAAAACATAATGCTTTTTTATGGATAAGTTGTAGCCACTTTCAATGTTTGGTAGCAAGCTCATCCCAGTCAGTTATTCCAAAGACATTGCTCTTCAATGAAAGCCTCAAAGTGTATTTGAAATGTTTTCTTTACCTTCCCTTGGGACATTTGAGAGTTAAGAAAGCAGGGCCTTGTAAGGGAGCTGCTTTTCACCTGTCTGGCTACAGTATCCAGTCCATTGATATTGATTTTACACAGGTTTTGCCTGAAAGCTTGTGGAGCTGACTTCAAGAAAGATACTAACATTTATCCACACCTCTTCCCACTGAATCTGGAGGATGTGGCAAACACTTTGTTCGTGGAATTTCTCTCGCACTCCAAAGTGTCATTGATACGAATCCTAGTATACTGTATACCAAAAATCTTATTGACTTTTGGAGATCTTGTTACCAAACAATCAAAGCTGTAGTTTGTAGGTGAACTGGAATAGCTGACCCGGTGTTGGATTTCCTGGTCAATGTCTTTTGTTATACCCAGTCAAAACATGTAATATTTGCACATTTAAACAAAGACTGTGTTCAATATACAATCTTCTCAAACAGATTCTTTTAATCAGAAAGGATATTAAGATGTTGCATTAGATGGTTGCCAATAATCAGGTGATATGTGCAAATTCTGGATTCAGAAGTACCATAAACCTTCAGAAAGTTCCTCATTGAATGACCATGGTTGTAAAAGCTCCCTTGAATGGACACACTGACATAAAATTATTTGCAGAATTCATGCTTCCTGTTGGCTGTGGACTTAGCTCACTCTACCTGAACTCTACCCACTTTGCCACCAACACACACAAACACACTCAAAAAAAAATATGGAAAAATGATGCCATTACTCAACTGTTTTTTAGAAAAATGTGTCAGGTGTGCCGGCTGCAGAAGAAAAAAATAGAAATTATGATCCAAATACTCCAGGCTTACATACACTTCATGAAATCCAAACTCAAGCTCCCTTTTCGCCTTGAGGAAAGAAGAGCCATTTTACATTTATTGGACAATTCACTAAAGAGATGCTTAGTGAGGAAGAAGGTAATTTTAAATTTCCTAATCCAAGTCCAGTATTCTACTCCTCAACGTACATTAGTACTGTTTAAAGTGATTCGTACAACCTCCATTTTTAATTTAAATTACAGTCATATCAGTTTCCTGTTATGCAACTTATATAAGATTAGTGTGTTGAAGAGTTCAAAAATTATACAAGAGGGTGGGCACTTAAACAAACACAAGACATTTCTAAATATGTCCAGTGAGATTCTTATTTTGCATGCTGCAAATCAATATTATTTCACAGATATCAATAACAATTTTTTTTCATCTTTGATATGTTGCTTCTTTTAGTTTGGGCTTTTGCATTCATTTGGCTTTGACAATTGAAGCATTCACATGGGGGTACGTTGTTCTCTTGGGAACATGAACTGTAACTGAGGTGGAAGAACAACAAAACGTTCATTTTCAAGAATCAGGATCTGAAGGAGGATTCAAAATGGTCATCAAAACAACACTGGGATCTATCTACCAGGGAAACATGCAAAACAGATTTATTAGTTAAGTATTAAGAAATCATTACCAGTCTCACGCTTGCACAATATTCAAGATTTGCTTTACAGTTTACTTAAAAGAGTATAGTATGAACTTGCCATGGTATTACATCATTGTGTGGTGATAAAAGTTATACTAATACGCTGTACAGCGATTGATGAATGAGATTTGGCAACTGGAGCTAAAAAGTCCATCAAATGCTAATCAACTTACCCCAATCTGTTCCAATATAATACTCAGTTGACTCTATTTCTAGTTTATTAAAATGACTATAATAAAGACCAAAGATATGGTTACACAGATTTTAGATGAACAGAAAGTTTAACATTTTAGAAGCTAACATTTAACTAATGTACAACTGAAATAATTTGGACTATAATTTTGCCTGATCTATATACTTAATTGGATACCAGGTATCAGAATTGTCCAAAGGTAAGATATAAACAATAATGTCTCCACATGTTCAACCACTTGGAGAGCCCATAATCATTTTTGTAAAAGCATTTCTTAGGTTTATTAACATAAACTGTTCTTGGAGCTTTGCACTGTGAGAATATTTGATTTAATGACACTTATAGTACATACAGCTGTAAAACATTATGCTTTTGCAGCACCCTACAGTAATAAGTCACTGCTGAACAACATAGTAAAATATATTTTTGTAAATGTTAATCTTTTTCACTGACAATTATGTACAATAAGAAAATAACATCCACGTGGAAAATATTAGTCTGATGTGAAAAAAAGCTTACTTAGCAATCATCTCCATGAGAATGATGTACAAAAGCCCTACATATATTCTGACAACCACAGTACTGTATTATACTGCTTTCTGTCTTTTTACAGTCCCCAAAACGCTTCCTCACATACTCAAAGAAATGTCAAAGCTGAAGCTTACAAGGATAGTTTCCTAAACACCAGAAATGACAAACCTCAGGAAAATCACTCAACAATTCACACAAATATGTTCAGTCTGGGGCTTAGGATTTCTTTCATTAGCACAGTTTTAAGAAGTGATATGCCTCATTTTCCCAAGGTCAGTCTGTCAGATTGTTCCTTATTGGGAACGATTTGACTGTGTCTGTATGCTCTTCAGTAAATGATAGGAGTATTTGATCAAACAAATGAGTTTCGTGTTGCTGACAATAAAGAATTGTATTATTCACTAATGTGAATCATATCAGGGCTTCCTACAATAAATGTAAACAATACTTTCCTCACTAAGTGCCAGAAGCATTTCTTGAAATATCATTTTTATTCGCTACAGAAAGTGGCAACAATCCTCCAATCATCATTTCGATCTGGAATCACCTGTGTTACATGCCTCATATTCCAAACAGTAAGTAATCTGTTATTCCTTAATTTCATTTGGATATTCCTTTAGTAAATTTGAATTGATGCCCTTTGGAATAGATGGAATTAATAAGGCTTGCAGTAAATGATTTTGGTTTCTCATATTGTAAGGAACCCCTATGAAAGCAGTGTTCAAATTTATTTTAACAGTGACTTTATTCTCTGTGGTATATGGTATTCTGTGATGGGGATCTCATTATTCCCCATGGTAAGTGGTATTAATATTTACAATGATAAGGATCTAAATATTTCCCAAGATAAACGGCATCAGTGTTTACATTAATATAGATCTTCATATTCCCTATGGTAAGTTAGAACAGTCTTTACCGTGATGAAGAATAGCATTTTCTTTGGTGAGCAGCATCAATATTTATTATAAGAGTGATCTCAACATTTCTTTTCGCAAGCAACTCCATATTTAATGAGGAAGAGATCTCAAAACATCCTGCTGAATATCACCATGGCTTTAAGAGCATTTTTCTTTCCCTTTCAACAAACTTGAAGAAGTTACTTAAGTTGTGTTTGTCTGTCCTCTTCATAGTTCAACAGATTTGACTCATGTTCTTTTGAATGTTCTTGTCGTAATGAAAATAGTCTATGCAGCACAATGTTCCTCTTCAACAAAGAATAATTTGCTGCTTGTACAGCTCTACTCTCATTCCAGGTACTGGTCACAGTATTCCTACAGAATCTAAATCATCTCATTTCACTTGTTGAACTAATACTCTATGCTTCAATCTGTAAATTAGTGTTTGGTGAACCTTGGTAATTCCTTTTTGACATTTCAAAGATTTCATGATTGTTAAGTTACTGTTGTATGACTATATCCTGCAGTATTTGCTCTTATACATACATTTCCTCATGTATTAATATGCCAACTGTAGCACTGCATTTGACTTTGTACTGTCATAAACGAATACTGCTCAAATTCAAGTCACATAACAGACTTATCAATTTACTTTACATCACACATTAACATCATACTTTCCAAGTCATAGCGAAGTGGAATTTCTGCTTGCCATGATGACTGTGAGCCAGCTTCCTGGATCAGGGTCCACACATTCTAAGTGGAACACCTATTACATCTGAAAAGGGAAATTTTACCTGCACCCTGGTGGGACTCAGTGCTGTGTCAGAAAAGGCAAATAAATCATTACTGGCTAGGAAATGTTTGAAGGAAATTATTCCTTTTATAGCTTGACGATGCAGTGAAACAATGGAAGTAGCATAAGCTTGGTGAGTTGGGGAGTGTACTTTGAATTTTAAGGGGTAACTTTGTTTTATAAAATCCAGTACCATTTGATACAATTGACATCTTACTTATGTTTACTGCTTCTGAGTTTGAAGTGTTTTTTTTCCAGGCTTAGGTGGGGCTAATCAAGTTCTCTACTGGACAGGAGGTGGGATCAATTGGATCAAGTGCCAGTGGAGGAATACTTAGGGGATAGTGATCATTCCATCATCATGTTAGGAGGCAGAGGCAGGGAGCTAAATCAAAATGGGATTTCTCAATCAACTGTACACTTATTACGCCACAAGGAAAAGTCCTGGTGGCACAGCGGTAGTGTCCCTGTCTCTGAACCAGGAGGCCCACATTCAAGTCCCACCTGCTCCGGCGGGTGTGGAACAAAAGTCTAAATCAAGTGATTGGAAAAGAAGAAAAAAAAACTTGTGGATGCTGGAAATCAAAAAGAGAAACAGAAATTGCTGCAAAAACTCAGCAGATCTGGCAGCATTTGTGGACAGACATCAGAGTTATCGTTGCAGGGCCTGTGACCCTTCAGAACTGGTATTTCGCTGTTGTTGTACCCATGGTGGGTGGTATTTGTTCATTGCTTGTTCAATTAACAAGGGTGACTTGGTGGTGGTTTCAAAACAGAAGAGCAATGTTCTCTGCAGCCCCTGGAAGGCAGTGTTAGAGAATTGTTTAAATCAGTGACTTGTGAAAATAGGAGTTCTTGTGGCATTAGTGGTAGCATTCCAACTCCTGGGACCAAAGTTCCAGGTTTAATTCCCACCTGGCCCAGACATGTATTGTAACTTGTCTAAATGGGTTGTTTAAAAAAGAAAAGCAAGGATTTTTCTGGTTGCCCTTTGGGAGGGTGCGCACAATGTCCACCATTAGCCTCAAAGCCTTTGGAGAGAAGTGGGCACTGCTGGGATTGCGATGCATTATCTTCTCCAAAACCACTCCATTTTGATTTAGTTCCCTCACTTGTTTGACCCCCTTGTGTTCATTTTATTTTTCTTACACTGCTTCTGCTACACATTGCTTATTCTACGTTAACTGGTTGATTTTTAAATTTGGTGAGCTTATTTATCTAAAAAAGAAGTTGGGTTCTTTCCCAGTGGAAAGTTGGCTTCTGTACAGGGATAGGAAGCCAAAGGGAAAGGTGGAAACTAGCATTTGGGCTAAAGTATAGATTTACAATAAACACCTTTGTAAATTATCTGACAGTCTTTTGCTGCCTAATTCAACATCTTGACATTGGTCTCTTAAATAACAGGAAGGGAAATCGAAGTCAGGCTACAAAACTCACCATTTTTTTTCTGCTTTTGGGTTCAATAAAGGAACAAAATCCAATCACCCTGTTAACAAAGGAAAACAAGGCAAACACCAAACATTCCCATTGGTGGAATCTTCCCAATGTATGAATGATGCAATAAAATGGCAAAACCAGAGAGTGTGATTCTCGAGAGGTTCAAACCTCAAACTGTGGTCAATGTGGCCGTACATTTCAGAGATGACGACATCTTCAAGGAAGTTGGAAAATTGTGATGGTGTGTAAGAAAAGGGTGGCTCAAAAATGGGGTTTTTGAGGAAGGTTGAAGACAGCAGATTTGAGGAACAGGAAACAATAAATATCCTATGTGAACAACAGTCTACTGTACACTAAAACAACAAAAGAGAATCGTACTCCATGACAGATATGGATGATAACACTCAGGGCAGTTTGCGATGGTGCTGCGTAGGCAAGAACCATGATCAGAATATTCCTGGCTTCCGTAATATGGTTTAAAGTTGTTAGGTTACCTACCAGATTGGTCTAGAGGATCTTAGCCTCAACAAAATGCATGTCAGTGCTGGAACTTTTGTCCATTGACAATGTGGTGCCATATTCAAACCTCAGCTGTACCCTGTGTCAAATGTTGCCAGTGTGGTCTAAAGTAGTCACCTACGTCAGTCCACAGCCTGGAGGAATGTAAAGCAATGCTGCAAAAAAAGGATAATGACCTTCTGCACTCTGTAATGGTAAATTCCATTATCTTCTCTCCAGTACCTCACACTTGGTCTAACTCTGCCATTGAACACATCTCCTTTTAAGATTCATGGTCTACAACTCTCAATGCATTCTGCATCTTCCCTCAACGGCTGTCATCCATGCCATCCTGATACCACCTGCACTCTGTGCTTCCTACTCACTGAAAACTAGCTGACAAAGCACCAGCCCCTTATTGACCATAGATTCCCTTGATTATCCACTGTTGTCGAAGTGTAAAGCTGCCTATTTGTCAGTGCTGAAAGGCAAGGCAGAGATGCTGTGAGCATTCAAATATGTACGAAGTGTATGCGCACGAAGAAACCAAGCTGACAGACTTGTGATGAACCCCCTTTCTGGGGGCAAAGCAACCTGGCAGCAGCATTTCAATCTAAGATATTGGTGATCTGTTGTGAAATTTTGAAATTCTGAATTTTATTATAAATGAGTCAGAGATATGCCACAATGATACATTGAGTCTGGTGCAAACCCAATGCCAAGGTTTGTGGGTGGAGGGTACAAGTAGTCTCTGCTAATGGAGTGTATGCAGTGATCGTGGGAAATGCTGGCCCACATGGATACCCTGAGAAGATGCTGACAAGTTGCATCCATGTTGAGAATTCTCGATGTCCAGTTTCTCTCCACTCCTTAGAAAGTAGAAAACTGCATATAACTGAGATGAGATTAGGTAATAAATGTGTTTTAAAGCATGCAACGAGCAATTTCTCAGCTCAATGATGAAACCTTGTGAGGGGAGATCAGACTCTTCTCCATGACGTCGAAAATCTGAATTCTCAGTTCCTGGCATATTTTACGAATCGACTCACCATTGCCCACCTTATTCAGGGCTTGGGACTATTCCACCCATAGTTTCCCAAATGTTACACTAAATTCTCAAATTAACATTTTTTGCCTTGCAGCCTTCTCAAAATACATGCAAAAGCATAAACAATGAAACTCACTTAATATTAATATTTCAGATCACAATCCACCATAATACCATTACAAAACTAAACAGCTCATATTAATTCCTACATAAAGTATCATTCTTGACTATGATGAAGGCAGTTTAATTCTGAACAGCCCTGCTGATTAAAAAGCCAAATTAGCCTCTGCTGTCCAAGTTTGATATGATAACAAATGTATAAAGATGCTCATCTTCAGTCCAACTTAAAAGTAATAAAGAAGCGAAAAGGGTGGTTGCCCCAGATAACACATATTGCTTGCTAGCAGAATGATTAGCTGGTTTTGTTGGAGTTGTGAGGCCAACTCATGAAGACCATACATTGTACCATACTCTAGTATTTAAGAGTGATATTAAAAGATCCAGCATAAAGGTGTGAGTATTCAACCCTGAAAGGAACAATTAAGCAGATTAAAAATGTACATGGAAGCACAAAATGGAGTTTGTGCTGTGTTGGAATTAGTCCGATGGTGAGCTGAGTGCTGTATATGAGGAATACAAGATAGGTCTTTGAAATTTCAAATCACTTGTCTCTCTTTTTATCAGAAGGTACAAGTGTACCAAACTTGGTAGAAAGATGAGCTAGGTTTAATCCTGTCTATAGTATCTGCTCAGGATAAACTATAAGCTCATTAGTGGTGTCCTCATCAACCACTGACACTGCATTGAAATTTGTAAGTTAACTATAAATATATTTTCAGCAGGTTGTAAAACTCTGCCCTTGTGACCAAGAGAAATCCATGGTGGTTGCTCTCAGTCATTCTTAGGTAGATGTGCCAAGATCAAATCGATAAAATCTATGACTCATTGATTTCCTTAACAAGTTTCATTTAATCATTTAACACTTCATATATTCAAGGGACCTCACAAAAATAACTACTTTTAGAAGTAATAACTTGTCCTTGAAAAAATATTTTTGAACAGCTTTTAAAGGTTAGAACCTGCGGCAACATTTTTGTTGTAAACTAGATATAAAGAGTGCTGGAGCAGGACAAAGAAACAAAAAATTCTTGCCAGAAGCATCTATACTTATATGATTAGATAGGCAAATTTATGAGTGTGCTAAGTTGAGATCGCATTCACTAATTTTTTGATCAAACCACAATGTTTACAAGTCAAGTCCTGAATATATATTGTAAACAGTTGTGGTCCAAGCACTGACATCTAAGCATGTAGGCATAGAGTTAAACGGCACAGAAACAGACCCTTTGGTCCAACTCATCCATGCCGACCAGATATCCTAAATTAATCTAGTCCCATTTGCCAGCATTTGGCCCATATCCCTCTAAATCCTTCCTATTCATGTCCACATTCAGCTTTCTTTTATATGTTGTGATTGTACCAGCCTCCACCACTTCCTCGAGCAGTTCATTCCGTACATGCATCACCCTCTGTGTGAAAAAGTTGCCCCTTAGGTCCCTTTTAAATCTTTCCCCTCTCACTTTAAACCTGTGCTCTCTAGTTTTAGATTCTCCTACCCTCGGAAAAAGATCTTGGCTATTCAGCCTATCCATACTCCTTTTGATTTTATAAACTTCTATAAGGTCCCTCTCAGCCTCCGAAGTTCCAGGGAAAATAGCCCCAGCCTATTCAGCCTCTCCCTATAGAGTAAACCCTCCAGTCCTGGCAACATCCTTGTAACTCTTTTCTGAAAACAGCAAGTCCGAAGCTGTAAACGTTAATTGAGTGATTTATTTAATTGTTTATTTATCCTTATGCAAAACTATTGTCTTCACTTTTACATTGTTGCCTTCATGCCTTTAACCAGCATAGATCTACCCTCTATTTCTTTGTTTCAGGCCTGTGTTTTACAGGGAGCTTCCAACATGTCCACCTCCATGTCCACACCCTGAAACGATCAAATTTCTTCTCAGTGTTTGGAATATGCTGAAAGCACACCAGGAGAATGCAAACAAGGCCCACTAATCAAAATTATTCAAGCTCTTTCTAGTTTGATCATTGCACCCAATATTCACTGCAGGTGAATTGAAGTTAATCATCTTTTAATGACTAATTCCTTATTTAATCTCATATGCAAACTGTCAAAGATCTACGTTTACATGAAAATCTCAGACCTTACATATAAGACAGAGTCATAGAGATGTACAGCATGAAACAGACCCTTCGGTCAACTCATCCCTGCTGATCAGATACCCTAAATTAATCTAATCTCATTTGCCAGCATTTGGCCCATATATGATTGAAAAGATAAAGTTATGGGTGTGCCAATTTGAGATGCCAGTCACTAATTTTCTGATCAAATCACAATATTTACGGGTCAAATCACGAATATCTATTGGAAACAGTTGCAGCTCCAGCACTGATCCCCATGGAATCTCATTAGCTACAGGTTGCCAACCTGAAAACCTGTATCCCCACACACCATTTTCTGCCCATTAGCCAAGTCTCCATTCAACACCATGGGTTCTTATCTTATGCCTTAACCTTTCGTGGGATACCTCGTTGAACATCTTCAGGCAGTCCAAGTACAAAACATCTACCAGTTGCCCTCCATTCACACTGGTTGAGACTTTCTTGAAAAACTCTAATAAATGAGTCAGCCATGATTTCCCCTTCATCAAGCCATGCTGGCTCTGATTGATTAGATTGATTTTCCAAAGGTGTTGCTATTACTTCCTTTATAATCAATTTCAACAACTGACATTGGGCGAATCAATCTGCAGTTACCCATGTTTTGCCTCCCTCACTTTTTGATTAGGGGTGTCACTCTGGAAGTTTTCCAACTTTCCAATATTTCTGCAGAATCCAAGGAAAATTTTCAACCAACGTATCTACTATCTCTGTAGCTAACTGTTTAGGATCTTAGGATGCAAGCAATCAGGGCCAGGGGATTTATTTGTCTTCAGCCCCATTAATTCTCTAGTGATGGTGATGGGATTTAATTCCAACCATATTCTTGAGCATTAATGGGTTTGTTCAAAGTATCTTTCACTACAAAGCCTGATGCAAAGTATCTATTTAACCCCTTTTCCTTTCCTTGATGCTCAGAACTGACTCCCCAGATTCATTATCTTCAGGCTCTGTGTTCACTTTGACTTCTCTCTTCTTTTTTACATATTTAAAGAAGCTCTTATTGTCAGTTCTTTTTAATATTTCTCGCTAGTTTGCTCTCAGTTCATTTTCTATTATTTTTTTTTGTTTTTCTTTGCTGGATTCTGAATTTATCTGAGTCTTTGGGACTATCACTGACTTATATACTTTATATACATTATCTTCCAACAAAATACTTACTCTCCTTAACGTATTTCATTAGCTGTGGGTTGGTTTATCCCTTTCATAGAATCCCTCCTCCTCACTTGGATAAACTTTTGCTGAGAAGAAATTGTCTGCCGAAACTGGCTTAATATTTTTCCAGTTAATCTATCTGCCCAGTCCACTTAAAGTAACTCTATCCTCATTTCATAGTAGTTCCCTTCGTTTGATTTAAACACAGTTGTTTCTGCCTCAGGTTTCTCAGTCTCAAAGTGAATATTAAATTCTATCATGTTACGATCACAACCTCCTTGGGGATTTTTTGCTTGGAGGTCACTTATTAAGTTCTGAGGAAGGGTCACTCGACCTGAAATGGTAACTTTGATTTCTCTCCACAGATGCTGCTAGACCTGCTGAGCTTTTCCAGCAATTTCTATTTTTGTCATTTATTAAACCTGCCTCATCACCCCTCACTAATTCCAATATAGCCTGATCACTGGTTGACTTCATGACATTTTGCTGGGTAACTATCCCTAATGCACTATAAAGTGTTGTAATAGTTATCCTTTGCCCAACATAATTAACTCAATCAACATGAAGATTGATGTCATTTGTAATTATTGCTGTATTCTGTTTACACTGTCCTATTATTTGTTGAGTTATAGCCTTTCCTGCAGGATGGCTACAGTTTAGGGGTCCATCCACTACACCTACCAATGTTTTCTTTCCCTTGCTGATTTTTTTTAACCTCCATCCATTTGGACTTGACATCATCTGAGCCTAGATGTCTCTCACACCTGTCCTCATTTCATCTCTTATTCTACCCCCACCACCTTTTCCTTTCCTCCTATCCTTCCAGAAGATCAAATACCACTGAATGTTATGCTCCCAGT
Source organism: Ginglymostoma cirratum (assembly GCA_024137785.1). Taxonomy (NCBI): domain Eukaryota; kingdom Metazoa; phylum Chordata; class Chondrichthyes; order Orectolobiformes; family Ginglymostomatidae; genus Ginglymostoma; species Ginglymostoma cirratum. The sequence goes on from JAHRHZ010000031.1 coordinate 12,070, forward strand.
TTTGATCTACTTATAACCATGTTTCCATAATGGCTGAGAATATATCCATTTCCAAAAATGAGTGCCATCAGTTCATGTACCTTATCTGATAGCTTTATGCATTAAGATGCAAAGACTTGGAAGTTTGTCTTTTTGTCATTTTTCATGATCAGAACTTTACTTTGTACAGTTGCCCTATTTACCCCAACTCTTGTTTACCCTGTCTACTGTTTTTGTATTTTAAAGTTCTTTGTTTTATTACTGTCTTGTTTCTTTCTCCTTTGTCATCCTGTTTAGGTTTCCATCCCCAGCTATTCCAGTTTAATCCCAACACACCCACACCAGCAAACAGGTGTCGAAGGACATAAATTCCAATCCTACCCAGATGTAACTGTCCAGGTTGTACTGGTCCCACCTCCCCCAAAACCAGTCCCAATATCTCAGGAATCTGAAACCCTTCCCCTGACACCACCTTTCCAGCCAAGCATTCCTTTAATTATATCCTGCTATTTCTACCCTGACTGGTGCATGGTAGTGGTAGTAATCCTGAGATCACTACCTTTGAGGTCCTACTTTGCAACCTACTTCCTCACTCCCTAAATCAGCTTTTAGGACCTCATCCCTTTTTTATTAACCTATATCATACTCCCCCTCCAGAATGTCCTGTAGCTGCTCTGAGGCATCCTTGACCCTAGCATCAGGGAAGCGACATAACATCCTGAATCTCATCTGCGGCCAAAGAAACACCATCTATTCCCCTTACAATTGAATCCCCCTATAATTATTGCATAACAGACTTTCTCCTCTTCTCCCATGCTGTACACCCAACTATGTGCAACAAATGTAACTGATACTGCTTTTACCCCCAGAGAGGCCATTCCCCCCACTGTATCCAAAGCAGTATATCTGTTTTGCAGCTGAGTGGCCAGAGGGGATTCTTGCACCGCCTGTATAGTCCTCTTTCTCTGCCTGGTGGTTACCCATTCCCTTTTTGCCTGTGGAATCACAGCCTGCAGTGTGACCACCTTTCTATGCTGTATGTGCTATCCACGATGCTCTCAGCTTAGTAGATGCTCCACAGTCTTCCCAGCCAAAACCCGGGTTTCCAGAAACTGCAACTAGATACACTTCCTGCACTCATGCTGGTCCTTGACACTGGAAATGTCCCTCGCTTCCCACATAGAGCAGGAACAGTAAATCACAGCTTTGAGCTCTCTTGCCATGATTTACCACTTTGGATTAAACATTGAAAGGGCTCTTAAAATCAAATAGTCTCAATTACAAGAACCAAAAAACCACAGCAGGTGCAGATATTGGCCATCCAGTGCAAGTGTTGCCTCTCTGCAATCAGTCAGACAGCTGTGACCATTTTCTTTAAACTTCATTTTCTCATCTGCTATTGAATGGGTGTCTCCTCTGTGGAGAAACACACAAGGCTGGTCAATGTAAGGAGCACATTTACTTTTAAAGGACAGATCCCTATGATAAAACAGTGAATTAAAAATACATCAACATTACAACACCTAATCATGTCATTTGAAGGCGTGAAAACACCTTACACTTACCATTCCAGACTCCTCAGTAGATTTGCCATTTTCTTCACAAACTCTCAAACTTGACAGGCTTTTAATGGGCTAACAAATGCTCACATCAGAACTAAAATGATTTGCACTATGAAATCCAATTCTATCCCCACGTAACTTAGGGAATCTGACCTGAGTGGGGTTGGGTGTGCATTCTGTACACTAGACATTTCTGATATGCAACATAAGTTGGAAGAAAATAGAACAGGTTAAAGAATACTGAGGAAAATCATGATTCTACCCTCCCCCAGAAAAATAGCGAAACATGGCCCAAAATGACCTTTGTATCCAGAGAAAGAAAATGGCCTACATGTCCTAAATAATAATGTAATAATCAAGCTGATGGATTAAAAGCTAAATTAAACTGAAGTACTGTGGATGTTGGAGACCTGAAATTATAAAGAAAACAGAAAGTACTGGAGAAACTCAGCATTTATGGCAGCACCTGTGAGAGACAGAAACAAAGTTACATTCGAGCACACTGGAGGAACAGCACTTCATCTTCTGCTTTGGCATTTTATAGCCTTCAGGACTCAACATTGAAATTAACAACTTCAGACCATGAACACTGTTCTTTATTTTGATTATGTATCCATTCCCTGCACCCATCCAACTCCAACCCAGTTCTGAAGTAGGACCACTGGACTCAAAATGCCAATGCTGCTTTCTCTCCACTGCCAGAACTGCTGAGGTTTTCCAGAAATTTCTGTTTTTGTTTCTCATACTCCAGTATTTTGTTTTCATGGGTTTGGTCTCAGTGAAGCTGATTTGATTTTTGCTGTTACCACATATCCTTCATCTATCAACAGCTCAAAACCATCATTTTCTAGCTCCCTCCTGTTTCACAGATGAGTCTTTTTGTTATTGAAACATTCACTACTTTTTTCTCTGAACAGATATTGCCCGACCTGCTGAACTTCTCCAGTATTTTCTGTTAATTAAAAGACTACTGTTCAGATCCACTCTGAAATTAATCAGATTTTATGCAGAAACTAGCCATTGCTGAACAGAAAGTTGCTCTAAACTTCAATAAATCCGAATTGCTTTTATCACTTAATGCTAAATTGTTAGGAATACCACGGAGAATATAAAAACAACACATAACTCACCATCAGACTGTGACAAAGAAACACTCTTATAGGAATATTTACATTTCAAGGGGTGAGTGGAATGACAAGAATTTTTCTATATTTGAATTTTGTGAAATTTCAATGGTTCTCTAGACTCCAGTCAAACCACTACTCTTGTGATCATTTATGACAAGTTCTAGAGCTTTCCTTCTTTTAACCTCAAAAATACAGTGGAGAAAATATTAAATGTATCACTGTCACAAAAAAACCCTGCAAATTATTAGTGAACGTTAACTGAAATTGTACTTGGAGTGAAATTTCAGCTGCATTTCCAGCACCACTGAATAACATGCATTAAGAATTCAGTCATTAAACATGGTTCCATGAAGTGCCAAGCTATTGGAAATGCATTTCAGGTCATGTCCCGTTTTCATCATGAATAAAACAGAGCAAAATTTTACCACACAAGTAATTAACATTTCTTTAATTCATTCATTGGGATATTGATATCCATGGCATCCATGACTATTGGATTAAAACTATCTTGGGAAATGAAAAATTAACATTTTGCCAATTAGTTACATAACAGAAACAATTGAATGAACTTTCAAATAGGATTTGGGTGCTCAGCGCTTGGATAATTATGAGTCCTGAACCCGTATCAACATCATTCATGCAATGTGATCATGAAATCTAAACCCCCTAACATAGCCAACAATGAGTATGGATCCAATTAGAGACACTCTTCATTTCTCATGGCACTGAAGTCATTTCCCATGGCATTTCCTTGACCAAGCAAAATCAACCTGCCTGGTTTAAAATGTAAAAGCTTGGTCGTTAATTGTCAATCATAATTAGAAAGTGCATTTTCCATGGCAACCCCTCTATGAATCAAAGCCCACCTGCCAACAAATCAGCATTCTCCTCTCATTCAGGACAAATGCTAATTTTTTTACTTTGAACAATTCAAAGAAGTACCAAACAGTAAGATAGAAATTAAAAAAAACATGTCTTTTTTCAGCAATACATAAGTTCTTTCTTACCAAACTATATTAAAACTACTTTGTGGGATTATTAATTGAATATGAGAGTAAATCTCTTTTTTTTTAATGGTGCATTAATTTTATTTTAACATGCTACATTATTACACCTGTACTTGAAATATGAGGTATTGCCTCACCAGTGTTTAATAAATGTCATCATTCTGCCAGTGTACATACACTATATGATTATTTTCTGACTTTACATTCCTGAATGGAGCATCACTGCGAGAAGCACATGTCATAACTTCTGCTGCATGTATTCCAACTGTATCTTTAAAGTTTTGACAGCGAATATCAGTAAACCATTTCCTTAAGGGCTGCATTCCAGCCAAGTTCAATGCTGGCATCAACTGATGCCCATATATGCTCATTTCAAGTAGAGTTCATTGGTAATCAATCAGAAGTAAGTTACACTGGCTGCTTTTTGTCCTTTGTAATCCAGGAGTGTCAATGCCAAATATTCTGTTCGTATCACTGCATTGGACGAGGTTATTAGTTATCTCACAAGAAACAGAGGATCAGACTTGGCACTCTCCTATTTTGAATGGTTCATCTGCTTGCTACATAAATTCTCAGAATCTTTCAAAGATTAAATATGACACCATTTGAATTCTTAAATCCTAAATCATTTCTCTACAGAAAATGATCTGATTATGTACTCTTCTGTTAGCAATTATACTTGTTATTCTCAGTACTGATTCATATAACCCTATATTTCTTCGTATTAAATGCCACTTTTGTAAGTTGCAAAGTACTTGTCGATCTTTATAGATCTCTACAAGGATATGCTGCTTTTCAACACATTATAATGACATTCAGAGACATAAAATTCTGCTTCTGGTACTTTTGCTAAGGTCATTAGCAAATATTATGAACATCCAGGTCCAAGAACCATTTCCTTTGTGACTTCACTGACCAGAGGTGCCCAATTAATTCTCGTATGATTGACAACTACCTTGAGCTTCCTCAGATCTAGCCAATTAATAACCCTATTTACATTTTTAGCCTGAATCTCATGAGGTTTTACGTTAGCCATTAGTCTCCTAAGAATGACCTTATCAAATGCTTAACAAAAGTCAAAGAATATAACATCCACTGATGTACCCTTTACCACCAATGTTATATTCAGACAGATTTGCAAGAAATTTGTTAAGCTTGACCTTCCTTTCATAAATCCATGTTGCTGTGAATTTATTGTCATTGTTCTCATTAGATACAGCACAGAAGTTGTAACATTAGCCCTTATTCCAGTTCTACTGAAGTTTTTACATTGAATAAGTATCTAGAAGTGCTTTGAAATGATAAACTGAAATAGTTCAACACACTACTATCTTCAGGAATGGGTGGTAAGCTTTAAATCCTTGACCAATGAGCTAACTCCATAACGACATCAATATATAACAAACTTGAAAAAGAGAACTGATGTTTTATGTTTGTTCCGAATAACATTAACTTCTTTGAGCATCCAGAATTTTCTGTTTCAATTTTTTGTTGGTGAATTGCCATTTTTTTTCCATTCAGATTGAGAAAATATGTTTTTCTATTTTTCAATATTAATCAAGCACAAATGAATTCAGGTCAATCACACGGAAACAACAAAAATATCAGCCCCAAATGCAAGGCGGCAAAATTAATCTCCAATTCTGCTGCCATAGTTCCTCATCCACCCCACTGAACACGTTGCCAAAATACCAGAAAGTAAAATTTCAAATACAACAAAAAAAACTAGGAAAATTGGTAAACCAACCGAGCTCCCTAACAACTATATGGCCCAAAATAATCCCTTCCACACTAGCTTCATGAACATACATGATCACATACAGAGTGGGTGTGTAATTTGCCCTTAGACAAACGTGACAATACATGACTTACATAGTCAATATGACACTTAAACAAATGTCGATCCTACCTACTCTCCAATGAGATTAAGTCCATAAACTATAGAGTAGGATTAAGGGTTAGAAAGTAATCTCCCCAAAAAAATGTCAAAAATGGGAACTGATATATTATTGGTTGCTGCAAGATATAGATGAAATGTGTGAGGACCATATAATTTTATTTTATGGGCTTTTTCAAAAAAAATTTGTTAACTGAAATGAGAAAGAGCAGTTTTAAAACCAGCATTTGAAAGTGCAACTATCTTTGAAAGCAAGTAGCCTGACCCTTGACAAGTATCATGTAAACAATTATTTGAACAAATAGGGATTAAAGGTTAAGTTGCACATGATTTGAAGCCAAACAGGTTTTGCTGCTCTCAAAAGCTTCTTGGTTGTCTATGGACTGTGACCAGTTATCAATGACAGATACGATTTATCCGCTTAACAACAGTTGGGTGATTGGTTCTCGGGTAAGAGAACAGCTTGGAGCTTGCACGGGCTGCACAGTAGCTCAGTAGTTAGCACTGCTGCCTCACAGGGCGAGGGACCTGGGTTTAATTCCAGCCTTGCTTGACTGTCTGCGCAGAGTTGGCACGTCCTCCCTGTGTCTGGGTGAGTTTCCTCTGAGTGCTCTGGTTTCCTCCCACAGTTCAAAGATGCACAGGTTATGAGGACTGGCCACACTAAATTGTCCATAGTGTCCAGGGATGTGCAGGCTAGGTGGATTAGTCATGGTAAATGTGGAGTTAAGGGATAGGGTGAGGGTCTGTGTTTGGGTGGGATGCTTTTTGGAGAGTTGGTACAGATTTGCTGAGCTGAATGGCCTCTTTCCCCACTGTAGGTACACTGATGATTCTATGAACAAGTTACACAGAGAGAAATGTTTTGTTCTTCCCCAGCTCAGGAGCAATTTCGCTGTTCTCTGCAGTCAAAACACACTTTAAACCTGAAGAAAACCAGTTTATCTTTCCAGCAACAGCTGTCATAAGCTGTGACTTCTTGCATCTAGAAATCTGACCATTTTTCTTTAAGGCATATTTAATGAAATGTTCTCCACAACCTTCTGTGGTAGAGATTTCCACAGGTTCATCACTATCTGAGTGAAGAAATTTCTCCTCATCTCAGTCTGAAAATGATCTACACACATCCTGCTACCACGTCCTTTAGTTCTAGACCTCTGTGGCCAGACAAGACATGCCTACATCAAGGCTGTCCAGCTCTGTCAGAGTTTTGTATGCTTCAATGAGATTCCCTCTCATTCTTTTAAACTTCAGTGAATACAGGCCAAGTCGATCCAATTTCTCCTCATACAACAAACCTATTATTGCAGAAATTAATCTGATCAAACTCAGCTTCACGCCCTCTTTGGCAAGAATACATTTTATTTGGTGAGGAGACTAAAACTATACACAATACTCCAGAGATAACAAGGTGTAGAGCTGGATGAACACAGCAGGCCAAGGAGCATCAGAGGAGCAGGAAGGCTGACATTTCGGGCCTAGACCCTTCTTCAGAAATGGGGGAGGGGAAGGGGGTTCTGAAATAAATAGGGAGAGAGAGGGAGGCGGATAGAAAGATGGACAGAGTAGAAGATAGGTGGAGAGGAGGCAGACAAGTCAAAGAGGCGGGGATGGAGCCAGTAAAGGTGAGTGTTGGGGGGGGAAGTAGGGAAGAGATAGGTCAGTCCAGGGAGGATGGACAGGTCAAGGGAGCGGGATGATGTTAGTAGGTAGGAGATGGGGGTGGGGCTTGAGGTGGGAGGAGGGGATAGGTGGGAGGAAGGACAGGTTAGGGAGGCAGGGATGAGCTGGGCTGGTTTTGGGATGCGGTAGGGGGAGGGAAGATTTTGAAGCTTGTGAAATCCACATTGATACCATTGGGCTGCAGGGTTCCCAGGCTGAATATGATTTGCTGTTCCTGCAGCCTTCGGGTGGCATCACTGTGGCATTGCAGGAGGCCCAGGATGGACATGTCATCTAAGGAATGGGAGGGGGAGTTGAAATGGTTCGCGACTGGGAGGTTCCGTTGTGGCTTCCTCTACATCGGGGAAACCAAGCGGAGGCTTGGGGACCGCTTTGCAGAACACCTGCGCTCAGTTCGCAACAAACAACTGCACCTCCCAGTCGCGAACCATTTCAACTCCCCCTCCCATTCCTCAGACGACATGTCCATCCTGGGCCTCCTGCAGTGCCACAACGATGCTACCCGAAGGTTGCAGGAACAGCAACTCATATTCCGCTTGGGAGCCCTGCAGCCCAATGGTATCAATGTAGATTTCACAAGCTTCAAAATCTCCCCTCCCCCTACCGCATCCCAAAATCAGCCCAGCTTGTCCCTGCCTCCCTAACCTGTCCTTCTTCCTACCTATCCCCTCCTCCCACCTCAAGCCACACCCCCATCTCCTACCTACTAACATCATCCCGCCCCCTTGACCTGTCCGTCCTCCCTGGACTGATCTATCTCCTCCCTACCTCCCCACCTACACTTACCTTTACTGGTTCCATCCCCGCTCTTTGACCGGTCTGTCTCCTCTCCACCTATCTTCTCCTCTATCCACCTCCCCCTCTCTCCCTATTTATTTCAGAACCCCCTTCCCCTCTCCCATTTCTGAAGGAGGGTCGAGGCCCGAAACATCTGCTTTCCTGCTCCTCTGATGCTGCTTGGCCTGCTGTGTTCATCCAGCTCTACACCTTGTTATCTCAGATTCTTCAGCATCTGCAGTTCCTACTATCTCTGAAACAATACTCCAGAGTATGGTTCTACCAAGGGTGCAGTAAGAATTCCTTGCTCTTTCACTCAAAGCCTCTTGTGATGCAAGTCAGCATGCCAGTTGTCTTCCTAACTACTTTAAGGGACAGTTGTACAAAGACAACTGGGGCTCTTTTGGTGCAGGAATAGTGCCCTTACCTCTGAACAAGGAGTTCCAGGTTCAAGTTCCACATGCCCCAGACATGCGCTATGGCACATCTGAACAGGCTGAATAAAAACATCTATATGGTCACCCAGGTCCATTTATCCATCAACATTTCCCAAACTACCACCATTTACATTATACTTCGCCATTCTGTTTTCCCGACTACGGTGAATACCTTCATACATATCGATGCTATATTGACTGCAAAGCTGAGCCTGCAAATTACTGAGTCAAGCACCTTCCATACTCATGTGACTCTCAAATGTGCACTGGAGGTGTAGAATGGCTATAATCCAGAATGGGTAGATTAAGAGTTTCTCCTGCTGTCTGAACACAAGGACTCCACTTGTGAGCATTGTGAGGTCCTTCAGGCATGTTGAAGTTCAGGTTAAAGTCATCTGTAATCATAGCATCCTGAAGGTGAAATGCATGCAGTGTCCATCTATGTGGGATACAAATCCTGCGCACCATGTCATTGGTTATTGTAGATTGACACAGTCATCTCTGTGAAGCAGGAGTAATAATTTACAACCTTAAAAGGGGTACCCATGGGCTACATTTCACAGAAACAATTCAAGTTGCTCACAGTTCGCACATGAGCCTAGGGCTGATTTCATCTCACCTTGAGCTGTAAGTATTCACCAATATGCTCTCACTAGGGTACTGATTTCATCTCACCATGAGTTGTAAGTATTCCAAGAATCCACAGGGACCCGTGTGGGAACTCACAACCCTCAATCCACAAATAGATCGAGGCTGTTTCCATCATAATTGTGCCAGGTTACATTGCTTCACCTCATTTCTTCTGTGATGAGATCAGTGCTGCAGCCCAGAATAATCCCAATTTAATTGGCATCCTCCAGGTGCAAGGTGGTGTAGACTGTACAAATGTTCCAGTGAGAGCATCATATCATAACATAGGTGACGTCATGATCAGGCAAGGATTCCATTCTGTCAATATACAAGAGATCTGTGGTTATTGGTAACACACCTTAGAAGTCTGTGGCAAATATTCTGGGAGCTGCCATGATGCCTATATACTTGGGAACACTCAATTTCCTGCTTCTGCAATTATTACTGATGACTCAGTTACACAATTCCCAACTGAGGTGGACTGTAGATACAATGCAGCTCATTCTTCACCTAGGGCCATTGTGGACATGCTGAAGATGAGGTTCTGATTGCGCTGGGGGGGTTGCGGAACACAGATTTGGACGACATCATTGTAAAGATGGGTAACCTGTGTAGATTGGTCCTTAACTAACAATACATTTGTATTTGAAATGAAATACAAACTATGCTACCTATGCCCCCTCAGAAGTATTTCTTTATGACTCCCCTCCCATTACATGCACAGTGATGCCGAGGCCCGGCTATCAGTGCTGGACTATACACTGGGACTGTAGAAATGGCACTGGTGCCAGGAATGCCTGGTGGTTTCAGCAGTGGTGAGTACCTCTACCTCTGGCAAGAGGGAAATAGAACAGGTGAGGTGCACGTGGTGCATAGTTTATGAGGTGAGTTTTGGAAAACAATGTGGAAGTCTCATTAAGTCTAGAAATAACTTCCCCATGATACTCAACAAAATTGAGACTTAAACCTGTTCAGATTCAGCCCCTAGACTTTCTGCACCACTATTGCATGATTTTATTTTTCACTGACAACCTTCACATCATTGCACTTCCTTTTCCTTTTTGGTTGTCCTGACTAAAGGCTGAATGTCCTTGGATCATCAGTTCCCTGCCCTAGTCATCCGACATCTATGTTTCTGCAATTGCCTCATGATTTACAATGATTTGCACTGTTAATTTATCTTTCTTATTGTGAATGCTCTGTGTATTCAGATATAATTTTTTACATTTTTTTTGGGTACTACAGCCCGATTTGCTGCCAGCCCTTGTTTCCTCTGCCTTTTAGTTTTAAATTTTCCATCTCTCATTTCCCTCTTTATTTCCCATGGTCTTGTTCCCGCCATATGTTTCTACCCCTCTGCCAGTCTTTTTTATCTCTTCCACACAATAATAGTGAAAGGCCTTTTGAAAATACTACTCCTTGACCTGCTGGGATCCAACCTGTTAACTTGTACAAATCCTACTGTGCCCAGAATTTGTCCCAATACCTCAAGAATATAAGTTACTACAACCATGAATTCAAATGGCCTATTTTCTTAGTCCGGATCTTGTTAACATAAGGCATTGGGAGTAATCCTGCAATTACTGACTTTTGAGGTCTTGATTTTTAATTTAATTCCCAGCTCCCTATATACCCTGCTTCAACACCTCATTCTTCTTTGTACCTATCCCATTAATGGATCAGGACATCTGGCTCTTCCTCCAACTATAGTTCTCCTCCCACTTCAGAATGCCCTGTAGCCACTCAGTAACACACTTCACCAAAGATTATTGATGCAAAATTCCATCCTGGTGTCACATCTGTAACCACAGAAATTTCCATCTGTTACCTTTACAATAAAATCTCATCACTATTGCTTTCGCACTTTTTTTTTCTGTTGCAGCTAAATCATTCTTGGTGCCACAAACTTGGCTGTCACTTCATTTCTTTGAGGAACCATCTCCCCCAGTAATATTCGAAGCAGAAAATCTGTTACAGCGGGAGATGGCTCCAGATGACTTCTGCGCTACCAGCCTGGTGCTTTTCCTGTGATCAGCAGTCACCCATTCCCTTTCTACCTTGAAAATACTCCACAGTGACTCCAACTACTACTTCAGATCCAAAACGTGGATTTCCAGTAGCTGCAGCTGGAGACACTTCCTGTACACATGGTCACCTAATCACTAGAAGTGTTCCTGACTTCTTACACCAAAGAGGAGGTGCATTCCACCTGACTAGGCTGCCTTGCTATGACTTACCTTTAAATTACTTTCTTTTGGTTTACTTCTTCTAGTTCAAAGAATATTAAACATATACCAAGGACCTTATCTTATTCCTTATGCTTTAAACACTCAATCTAAACTAAAAAAAACAATTTTTACCCCCAAGACTGGACAGTAGATATGCTCACCTAATCTTACTTACCAAGGCCAACCACTCATCTAGCTAGCTCTTGGTACCACATGAAGAGCTTTTGTTTTCCCAGTGATGTCACCAACATTTTTAATGCTCATCCCACTTGTGCAGCTATTCAATTCCTGGCCACTCTCAGACTAATGATAGAGAAAGCAAAGAGAAGAGAGCCTCTCTCTCTCTCCTTTCACCAAACTCTCAATGTTATCAATGTTATCTGCACCACAGCATGGTCCTTGATGCTCTGATCACTAAGGCAAACATCATTTTATGCAGGAAAAAGTAACAGGAAAATGAGACAACTTCCATTTTCTTCTCCAGAAATTTCCTAAAGAATTTATCAAAGTCTAGGGGATTATTCAAAGGACATTGTTAGAAGTTTGTCCATTTTAGGATGCAAGAATAACCCCCAATGATAGAAGCAATTTCGAGGATCGCTTATAGGAGACAGCTGGTCATGAAAGCAGTCTTAAATATCCAGCGGAGAAGATAGTCAAGCATTTCATCAAATCCAGTTAATAAGTACTTTTCACCTAATTATTTCCTCTGATCAAGTACTGATTAAGTCATCTGGAAGCAGATTTTTCAAGGATGGATATGTATGATCTTGCTACAGTATCATGAACATTCCGTTTAGTGTGACCATTTTGAAAGGTGAACATGCAGTGGAAACTTTCCACACAAATAACTCATATAATTTTGACATACAGATACTCTTGCTGCTCATTCAAATTTGTGGTTTATGTTCTTCCAGAATCTTTGTACCACCCAACGTTCAGGGAAAACTAGACAAAACAAAATCATAGCAATAAAAAATAAAGGGTACAACTCAAAAAGGTTCCAAGACCAGACGGACATGGGCGTATATGTGCAAAAATGATTGAAGGTGCCAGGCAGATGAAAAAAATGCTGAATAAAGCACATAGAGTCCTGTGTTTTATAAATAGGGACACAGAGTATAAAAGCAAGGAAGGTAAAGTATACCTGGTTCAGCAAGTGCTGGAGCACTGTGACCAATTCTGGGTAGCACACTTGAGCAAAGATGTGAAGAGATTGAAGAGCCTGCAGAAAAGATTCACAAGAGTGGTTCTACAGATGTAGAGCTTCAGTGATGTGGGTAGACTGGAGATGTTGCACTGTCTTCCTTTTAGATGAATTGAGAGGAGATTTGATAGAGATATTAAAAATTTTGAGGGCTCTGGAAAGAACAAATAGGGAACAACTATCCATAAGGATCAAGGACCAGAGAACATCAATTTAAAGTAATTGGTAGAAGAAACAATGGTGACATGACCAAAAACATTTTTACACATCAAGTGGTTAGGATCTGGAATATATTGCCTGAGGGAATAGTGGAAGCAGATTCAATTGTAGCTTTCAAGAGAGAATTGGGTAATTATCTAAAGAAAAAAAATTGCAGGGCATAGGTAAAAGGTGGGGGATCAGTACATAGTGAGTTGTTCTTGCACTCAGACTGGACATATGTAACAGGCTGAATACTTTCCCTTATGCTATAACCATTTGATGACTTGATAATTCTGTGCTTCCCTCAAGGGCTCAGGAGAAGGTGAATTGATGACATACACATGAAGTAGGGATGCACCGCATGAAAATAAGCTACAAAGAGCTTTATTTCAGTTCTTCAGAGCAAGTACAGCAGGCGGTGTAATTTTATGAAGTATTTAGTTTAATTTATATTTGAGGCTGAGTTAGAAATTTGCAACTGAACCTGTTGACCAAACACTTTCTGAAAAAACAACAGTCATTTAGTTTCCATTCCTGAGGCATATTACCACAGAAGCCTACCTCCTCTATAAAAGGAATAACTACAAAAAAAATGTAATTCATTATATTTTAGACAGAAAGGAAAGAAACAAAATCAATGATGTACTGTAATTTGAAGCTGAATTACTCCTGCTTGAAGTTTATGGATCTTAGATCAGTTAATATTTCAACATGCATTTTATTGTGTTGTATTATGCATTGTTACTTTATACTATGCCATTATACTGAATGCCTTCATCGTTACTGTTCAGTGTACTTGAACCCTGTTCTTAATGAGATAAACAAGTTGTCCAATGCATTTCTCCAAGGACAAAAGAATTTTTAATGGTTACCATGCATAATTTATAGTTAAATTCCCATTATGTCATAATTTATAATAATAAGACAGATATGAATAAATCAGTTTAAGTCATGCTCGGACTAATGGAGCAATCTTTGTACCCATGAAGACTAGCTACATTGCTTTTCTCATGCCTGTCACCTCAGGTTAGTTACAACATTTATCAAAATTGCTCTGCCATATTTTACAGTGGATACAATTGAGAGGGTCAGGCTTTGACTGGTGCTTTCAAATTACTTTCTAACTACTAATTCTTTAAGATTTAATATATTGTTAAGACACAAACATATTTTTATTACAGCAGATATTTATTTATTTATTCAGAATAATATTTATTCAGTATGTTGTGATTCAAGTCCATATATCTACCTTAATAATAAATAAACTTTACAAGGTGTATGGGCTAATCAAACTGGCAATATTATCCAAATTTCTCAAAATTGCCGTTTATTTACATGATCAATTGATAGGGTAATAACAGAGCATGCAAAAGAATGCTCTGCTTCTACACTCTGATCATTTCCCTTCATTTTATTCTTCAGTAATGGAGTATGTTCAAAATGTTCTTATTACTGTAGAAAAGGAACTACCTTGGTCTCCAAGTCACATTGGAATGGACTATCCCTCAAATAGTCTTGGCAGAATCAAAAGAATTCCACAAAACATTATGTGATGAGATGGATCAATTACTTCCTTGAACCTACAGCACTTAGTGATTCACAGACTTTCACTAGGAGTCATTGTTATCGATAAAATAAAATCTGTTCAGTAAAGTGGAATAAACTTTAACCTCACATTCTAAAAGGGCAATTTTATATCTTGTATCTTCAAAGTTTCTTTTATTATCGAGATCTTTTGCCAGGAAATAATGGAGGTTGATAATAGTGTTACTTTGACTGTTCTCTATAGAAATCTCTGCAATGTTAGGTTAACAATCAAGAGATAATGCCAGCCCCAAAGCTGTGTTTGAAATCTTTCAAATTTGATGAAGTGCAGTATTCTAGTCTGAACGATTTCTTCACATTCTCGAAAACATTGAAACATAATCCCAGATAATTTTGTCACATTTAATATTTCCTTGCTGAATGTCTGAATTAGGTATTTCAATTAGCGAGTGTGCTTTACATAGCAATGCACTATGGGAATCATAGAAGTATCTCACAACATTTTTATTACAACTTACAAATTTAACTAAGCCTGTGGCTAAACTGGATAGGCTGTCATTCTATTAACACACATTTTGTCGAAGAAAATGGCAACTGCGGGACAAGAGACCTCAAAACTCAACAAACAAACTTAACATTTCAATTTTAGTTTAGTGGGCAAATCTGTTACTCATCATCTTGACATTTTGTACAAAGGCATGTGCTTCTAATTTATTCTTATGAAGGTTTGGTGTCGGTGATCTATATTACACATTCAGTTTTCTTTCAATCTTGGCCTATGTCTTGTACAATCTGTCAAACTGCCTTGTCAAAATCTAATAATTAATTGTATAAATTGACAATCTGTTGTCTAACTTCGTAAAAAAAGAAAGAAACACTTTCTGATAAAGTCACAAATTTGAAGTAATAACCATGATTTCAATACTAATGCTAAGTGTGAGACAAAAACAAGTGAAAATACAAATTGCAATGATCCATATTCTTTTTGTTCAATCTGCCAAATGAAAGATTATCAATGTTCAATGTTCAATTTTCAATTTTAATTCCCAAGACTTCCATGGACTAAAAATAATTTTAAAAAGCACATCACTGATCTAAATAGGTTGCTGTGATAATCTAATAAGGCAACCCACATGGTGTGAGGTTGTTGATTTGCTCACTGAGCTGGCTGGTTGTAGTTCAAACGTTTCGTCACCATGCTTGGTAACATCATCAGTGTAGCCTCTGATGAAGCGATGTAGTTCTACTCCACTTGGTATTTATATGATCCGGTCTGTTGAGGTGCTTTGTGTCATTTCCAGTTCTTTTACTGCAATGGTTTATGTATGGGGTCTAATTCCACATGTTTATTGACAGGGTTACGGGATAGCCAGACAGGAAGGAAATTAGCCATCAGGATACACAAACACCAGCTAGCTGCAAAACAGCATGACAAACTTTCCCTCATTTCAGTATACTCAGACAACAAAGGCCATCAGTTTAACTGGGCGGATGCGACCATCCTATCTCATGCCAACCATAGACATGCACGGGAATTCCTAGAGGCCTGGTTCTCCACCCTTGATGCTATCAACATAAATACTAAGCAGCCACACTGACGGTGTTACCTAGCATGGTGACGAAACATCTGAACTATAAACAGTCAGCTCAGCGAGCAAGTCAACAACCTCACCAACAATTCGAGCTACAAATCTTCGCAAGAAACTTAAGCAACCCACATGGAATATACAAAAACAGCTGCATCAAAATTACCTTTTTAATCAAGAGGCACTGAAATTCAGTGAAGCATCGAGAAATTCAAACCTCTTGTTTTACACACACTTGCATGATAAATTCAGAGAACGAGAGATGAAAGTTTGCTAACAAGTATCCAGGTTAGAATGAAACAATGGCACATACACCAGAATCCATACTGGAACTTCACAATCTCAGCAGCCATTTAGCAGCAAAGAAGAGGCAAAGCAATATGGACTGATAACAGCAAGAAATATCTTCTGTCTTTCTCAATTTCAGAAACTAGCACTAAAAAAAGATTAGGAAAAACAACAGTCAGTGAGAAATCAAGATTCACTGTCAGCCTCACTGTTCCTGTTGAGGAAGGACACAGCTAAATTGGAGGGAATCAAATTTCACTTTTGCAACTCAAGGGCTCCAAAAACATGAATCTCAAATGTCCTTATTTCCTGTTGGACAAGATACACTCACCCCTTCTTTTTAGGCTTACAATCTGTATTTGTTTAATGTTGTGCACTAATTTTAAGAAGTGATTAAAAAAAAACATGTCTTCCAACCAAACCATGCTCAGAATTAGCTCCTTCATTCCGCTAGCTAACTGAGTCAAAATCCTGGAACTCCTATGGAGACAGGGAAGTGAATAGAAACACAGACACCCGTGTCCTTATCTGCCAGCTAGGACTCCCTGATTGGACCAGATTAACAGCCCCAGTCAGGGACCTCATATTTTATGAAGTCCACCTGGTTGACCTCATTACAATCACCGCAGCGGCATTTGATGTGCATATCTAGACACCTTTGAAATGAGTTTAGGGTTTCTACCTCTATTACATGCAATAAGTTCAAGACACATACCACATTCCGGGTAAAAAGAAGTTTGAATCTTCTCTGAAACCTCTTATTCCTCACTTTAAATCTATACCACATCTAATGGACCTAACATTTTTTTTTGTTCTTGCCTTGTGGTTGCCTTGCATGCGCCACAAATAAGATTGCTATCCCTGTCCTTCTTTGCCCTGCTGATTTCAATTTTCTGAAATTGCCTGTTAAATCATAAAATTACGCACATGAAATTACATTCATATCTGTCAATTAACATAAGGTAAGAATGACCAATGCAAGTAACATGAATCATTCTATGCCTCTATACAGACAGGGAATATGAAAAATCAGAAGTGGAACCAGGTGGCTGGGTAAGGATACATGGCCATGAAATACTTAAAAACTTTTCAGAGTCATGCGTTTGTTCATGAACTGAAGTGCTTTAAATCAATTTTTTTCACTCTGTAAAAAGTAGCACATTTCTCAGTGGAGTCGAACAATGCCATGAGAATAAGACTTTGCTTTTAAGCTTGACCTTGTAATTAGCACTTCAACATACACTTAAACTCCTTAGATATTCCAAAAGTAGGTGCGCTATTCCAAACAGCATTAAATGTACTGCACTTTCTGTGAATCACAAATGTTTGCACTGTTGGTGTACTGGAAGTATGTGAAAGTGTCTTTTCTGGGTTCTGCACTGAGTTGTCAGAAACCTTATGAACTTTTCAATAAATCTATAACCATGCTAATTACTTGCAGGAAAGTTTTTTTTTTATATACATAATACTGACATAACTGTATCACTACATTTGAAAGATACTCTTAAATAAAATTGAATCTGTGCTGTATTAAAACCATGCACTGAGAAGAAAGATAATAAAGAGTCCAAAGATGTGCAAGTTAGGTGAACTAGCTATGCTAAATTGCCCATAGTATCCAGGGATATATAGGCTAGGTGGATTAGCCATGGGAAATACAGGGTTGCAGAGGTAGGGTTGGGGAGTGGGTCTGGCTGGGATGCTCTTCGAAGGGGTGCTGCGGGCCTGATGGGTCAAATAAGACTGCTTCCACACTGTAGGGATTCTATGATTCTATGACAATATATGCATCTCTGAATATTTTAAAAATTGAAATTAATTTTGAACCCTTGTTGTGACTATTATGCTTTAATGTCATCATAAATTTCACTATAATGGTCAGGGTAATTAGACTACAAAAGCAATTGACAGGATGTTCCTGCCCTGCTGTACACACTGAAATCCTAAAATAGCATCATGAGATAATGGGAGGTCAGTATTTCTCCTGAATGTCTAAACTTCTTTTATGCCAATAAATGAAACTTTTAACAATTAATACCACTCAAAGAAGGATGCCAGATGAGTGCAATTAAGCTTTTATCTACTGATTTATAATGATATCACTTTATTACATGCAACTAAAGCATGATTAAAATCAGATAGAACTGGAATTTTCCTTTTTAGAGTTAAAGTATGGCACTTTGAGTTTGCCACTTCTGTCATGGCACAGAGCAAGTTTTCTCGCGTGGTTGCACTTTTCAACTTATTAACAGATGCAAACAGATTTATAGTCCAAGTTACATGAACAGTCATATGGGGAAGGTACCCAGGGCATTTTTCGCCCTGCCAGGACTTCCTTGGGTTGAAGGTTCTGACACTATTGATAATGCCATCTCTTCATTCTCTGCAAGCCAGACGCCGCACATGGTGTTATAGTGATCACCACCAACCCATAAGGAGATGTTTCAGAGCAGACTACAGTTATCCCCAACATTGAGTGATGAGATGTTATACTTCAAGCCATTCAGCAAAGTAGAGAGGTGCTGCAGTCAAATTCTCGCATCACAGCCCAGATAATCTGGGCAGCAATCATACAGCAGGTCAGTGACAGTGGTCCATCAACTAAGCCGGATCCAGTGCAGGAATTGGATGAGCAACCTCCTGTTTTCCCAAAGGGTAAACAGCACGATCTTCTTACTGTAGGTTCACACTCAGGCATTCAGTTTTAATTGTGCCAATGCACAGCCAAGTCACATAGGCCTGTAAACCCCAGCATCACATGAATGACATGCAATGAAGGGGCCATGACCTCTGAATGCTGCCAATGTGCTAACACTTTCCAGGCACTGCACTTCCTAGACACTTGCTGGAAAGGGCTCACCACCTGGCATGGCTTTGCATGTTCATAAAGTGTTAATGCACCCAGTGCCATCATATTCAATTATTCTCACTCTCTCTGTCACTGCAGGACAAGTGCACCCACAACAGGAAACAGAAGACCCATACTGCCAGCTATCTCAAGTCCTCACCCACAATGAGGAACATACAGTGGTGCCTGCAGATGATGACGTGACTAGTCCTGCACTGATTGAGGAGATAGCGATGTCAGAAGAAGCCAGAGAAGAAAACTGCGGTCTGTTGTTCTCAGGCACTCTTCGACATTTGTACAATAAGAGACAGAACATCATCTCCAACTAATTTTTTTCGCCTTAACAGGGACTAATGGTCAACACCATGAAACCAAGAGGGAGAGACAATATTTGCCCAACACTACCGCCTGAGGATAATATTTTGAAAACCTAAATAATGCACTAGCAAGACATTCACTTGTATCTTCCAGCTCAGTAGGTTCATTAGCTACAGATGTGGACACAAACCTATGAACAAATCACTGACATGGGTCTGTGGCAGTGGAAGATGATTTTTGGAGCAGCTTGTTCTAGAGCCCACTTAGGAACAGCCAATTTTGGCTTTGATGCTATATAATGAGGCAGACTTGATTAGGGAGCTGAAGGTGAAGGAACCTCTGGGGACAGTGAACATACTATGATAGAATTCACTCTGCAGTTTGAGAGGGATGATATTACCATTGAGTAAAGGGAACTTGATCAGAGTTTATCAAAGGGACTTGATCCTGGCCAGAGTTGATCAGAAGGGTAGCCTGGCAGGGAACATGATGGAACAGCAAAGGCAGTAGTTTCAGGGGATAATTTGGGAGGCACGTAAGCAACTTGTCCAAAGGAAGAAGAAACATACTAGGCATAGGATGA
>JAHRHZ010000031.1:41972-176330 GCA_024137785.1 Ginglymostoma cirratum
TTTAAATTTTAGAGTTAGATTTTTATTGACACTTGTACTTAAGTACAGGAACAGAGTGAAAAGTGTGTAATGTCTTCACACACAGCGCCATCTTAGGTACAAAGGTACCTAGGTACAAAATACTTAAGTAATAAGTAGCTTGCTCAGCAGCTACACCAAAAGACTGCAGGAAGAGTTCTTCCCAAAGGGATAGTTAAACTAACAAATGTTCAAATACACTGCTAAACGACAATGTCACAATATGATTGGTTTCTACAAGTTGTTGTCTACCAGATGAGTGTTATGACATTATCCTGATTTTACATGCTTAACCATAATTACAGATGGCTGCATTTCAAGGATTATAAGAAATTTCAAGCTATGAACTGTGTCATAGCTCATTTTTTCTCCACATTTTATCTGCAGAGATGAATTCTTATTAGGGTCACAGGTACAATTCTTAATCAAAATAGACAGATGATGTAGTCCCAGGCAGCTATGAATGAGGTTTCATGATCTGCTTTTCAATGTTGGATTAGAACAATGGAAGATTACTAGCCTTCTGATTTTGACTTGCCTCAGCTGGGAAATCACTTAGATGAGTTCAGTGCCTTGGTTTTATTCTTAGCCATCTAAAAGACTCAAAAGCAAATGTATAAAGACACTCATATTTATGGAACAATCATGAACATGGAAAATAAAACTAGTAAATGCTCAAATGATTCAACAAATATCATTGTTGAGAAAGTTGTGGCTAGTTCACCAAAGATAGGCTTGCAGTATATTTCCACAATCTTTTAAAAATAATCTAATAGCAATGCCAAAACTGACTGTTTTCTGCAAGTTGACATTTACCAGACTCTGGTTTACAGTACAGGAGCAAATTAGTGCAGCTGCTGGAATCTGTACTGAAAACAACAGATGCTGGAGATCACAGCGGGTCAGGCAGCGTCCACGGACAGAGAACAAGCTAACGTTTCGAGTCTAGATGGTCCTTCATCACAGCTGATGTGAAGTGTGGAGGAGGCAGCATTTATGCTATAGTTGGGGGTGGATGGAGTGGAGTGTAGACTGCTGAGGGAGAAAGAATGTTCTGATCACTTAATCTGAACTATTGACATCCTTTCTCCCTCAGCACTCTACACTCCACATCAAACCCCCTTCTAACTATAGCATAAATGCTGCCCCCTCCACGCTTAGTGGCAGCTCTGATAAAGAGTCACCTAGACTCGAAATGTTAGCTTGCTTTCTCTCCATGGATGCTGCCTGACCCTGCTGTAATCGCCAGCATTTTTGTTTTCAGGTTTACGGTATTTTTCAGCTACACCAGACCAGTCTGTTCACCACTATTTGTTTTCCATAATCTTTTAACTCAGTAGGCTGGCTTCATTTCGTTTTTGTTGTGAAAAATTCACACACATTGCAGAACTTCCAGGAAGAACAAGGGAAAGGAGTTTTAGTTTAAACAGTCCATTGAAGTAATTTTGTGTATTCAGAAATAGGTTGCTGAACCCCAGTAGGTCTTTCCTTACTTTAGTAAAAACAAAATGAAATATGAATTCACATTGTGTTCACTAGTTACGTTTGTGGAAACAAATTAATGTTAACTTTAAAATTCTAATTCCCCACAATAATCCAATTTAAAATGCTTAATGGGAACTTAATTGCTGAAAGCAGACAGGCCAACCTGTAAACTAGAGTACACAATTTCATGGAAATTATGCTTCAACCAAAGATTCATTGGTGTTTGCAGAAAGGTATTTGATCAACGGGTCAATGCCACAATAGCAAGAAACACTGCATTTTCGATCTAGCATAGATCATCAGACCTGAATTATGAAAACAAAGAGACGCTTACTGATAAAATCTTTTTGAAAAACATGAAACTGGCATATGATATTTCCATAGTTTCATGATTGCAAAAAATACAAGACAACATTTTAAGAATAAATTATAAAAACTCAAGAAAATATGATTAGTCTGGTGTTCAGTGTTTCATTTATAGAAGTTCCGTAGAGATGAGGTTTAATCAACACTTAGCTGAAGCTCTGATTTACGCTGATTTATAGCTGTGATCTTCAGAGTCATGTGATAAATTTGGGACAAATATCTTTTCGGATGGAAATAGGTATCCTTAACTGATCTGGCCTGTATGTGTCTCCAGACCAACAGCAATGTTGTTGACTCTTATCTGCTCTTGAGGCAATTAGGAAGAGGCACTAAAAGCCGGATCAACCAGCAATGCCTACATCCTGTGAATGAATTTAAAAAAAAAAGAACAGCTCGAGGCAAAGATGGCTGCTGCTAAATCATCATGCATACAGTGTTAATAAATGCTGTGTCTAGGAACACCTTGAAGTCTGGTCTGAGTTCATTTGAAACATTTTCACAAGGAAATGCTGAATGGATGATATCTCATCATCCTTCTGATGACCCAAAAATAATGTAAATTAGTCTTCATATAATATTAAAAATACAGCCGAGCTCAATGGATTTGGCAGAGGCCATGAGACCTGACAACATTAGGGCTGTAGTGCTGTACAACACTTGCATCCACCCAACAAAACAGAAAGTTGTCCAGGTATGCCCTATCCACTAATTACAGGGCAAATCCAATCCAACTAATTATTGATACATCAGTCTATTCTCAATCATCACCAAAGTCATGGAAAGCTTCGTCAACAAATCAACCTCTCTTTGGGTGGCAAGATGGCTCAGTAGTTAGCACTGCTGCCTTACAGTATCAGGGACCTGGGGTCCTGCTGAGGGGGTTGCTCGTTAGGGGATAGGTGGACACCGATGGCCTGAATGGCCAGCTTCCACACTGCAGGGATTCTTTGACTCTATGATAACAGTGCTATCAAAAAGCATTTACTTAGAAGCAACCTGCTGACCAAAAAAATCAATTGTAATCTACCAGGAACACACAGTTCTGTGTGTTATTATAGCTTTGATTTAAACATTTATTGAGGAAGTGAATTTCAGAGATATGGTGGAATTGACTGCACGTGAAATTAAGGCAAACATTAACCAATGCAACACCAAATGGTCTATGCAAAAGTGAAGTTAATGGGCATCAAGCGGGAAACTCTCCACTGGCTGGAGTTTTACTTGGCAAAAAGATACACAGTTATAGATGTCTCAGACCAATCCTGCCAGATTCTGCACAGTCATGCAGGGATTCTACAAGGCCGTGTCCTAGGACTAACCAAGTTGCTTCATCAATGACCTTTCTTCCATAAACAGGTCAGAAGTCCGAAGGTCTGCTGATGGTTGAACGCTGTTCAAATAAATTAGTTATAAACACAGGCAAACAAAATATGAATCTTCAGCTAAGTGTTCTGAGGGGATGATCTATCTCAGCGTCCTCCAGTAGACCCCAGCACTACAAATATCAGTCTTCAACCAAGTTGATTCACTCCACATGCTATCAAGATACAGTTGAAAGCATTGGATACTGCCAAGGCTGTGGGTCCTGACAACATTCTGGCCATAGTACTGAATACTCATAGTCCAGAACTTGCCACTCCCCTAGCCAAGCTCTTCCAATACAGTTACAACACTGGCATCTACCCAACAATGTGGAAAATTGCCAATTGCTGTATAGACAAAGTGGGAAAAATCCACCCCAGCCAATTATCATCACATCAGTCTACTCTTGATCATCAGTAAAGTGATGGAAGATGTCATCAACAGTGCCATCAAGCAGGCCCTCCTCAGCATTAACCTGCTCAGTTTGGGTTCAGCCAGACCACTCAGCTCCTGACCTCATTACAGCCTTGGTATAAATTTGGACAAAAAAGGTGAATTCCAGAGGTGAGGTGACAATGACGGGCCTTAACATCAAGGCCACATTTGACGTAACATAGCAAAAATGGGATCAATGGGAATCAGGGAGCAAACTCTCCACTGGTTGGAATCATACCTGACATAAAGGAAGATGGTTGTGGTTTTTGCAGTCATCTCAGGTCCAGGGTATCTGCAAGAATTCCTCCTGGTAGTGTCCTATGTCCGACAATCTTCAGCTGCTTCATCAATGACCTTTGCTCCATTGCACGGTCAGAAATGGAGATGTTCATCGATGGTTGCACAATGCTCAACACCATTCACAACTCCTCAGACACTAAAGCAGTCCATGTTCAAATGCAACAAGATCTGGACAATATCTGGGCTTGGGCTGATAAGTGGCAAGTTACATTTGTGTCACACAAATGCCAGGCTATGACCATCTCCAATAAGAGACAATCTAATCAACAACCTTTGACATTCAGTGGTGCTATCATCACTAAATCCCCTACCGTTAACATCCTAGAGGTTACCATTGGCCAGAAACTCAACTGGGTTCGTCACATAAACACAGTGGCTACAAGAGCAGGTCAGAGGCTTAGAATATTGCAGTGAGTAATTCACCTCGCTACTCCCCAAAACCTGTCCACCATCAAAAAGGCACATGTCAGGAGTGTGATGCAATATACATCACTTGCCTGGATGGATGCAGCTATGACAATACTCAAGAAGCTTGACAGTATCCAGGACAAAACATCACAATGGCACCACATTCACAAGCATCCACTTCCTCCACCACTGACATTCAGTTGCAGCAGTGTGTACTATCTACAAAATGCACCGCAGATATTCACCAAAGACCCTTAGACTACACCTTCCATACCCATAACTGCTTTCATCTGGAAGGTCAAGGACACCAGATAGCTGGGAAAACCACCACCTGCAAGTTCCCCTCCAAGTCACTCACCATTCTGACTTGAAAGTACATCAGCATTCCTTAACTGTACCTGGGTCAAAATCCTGGAATTCCTTTCCTCAGGGCATTGTGGGTCAACCTTTAGTATAGGGACTGCAGCAGTTCAAAAATGCAGCTCACCATCACCTTCACAACGGCAAGTAGGGACAAGGAATAAATGCTGGCTAGCCATCAATGGTCACATCACTTGAGTGAATGAAAAAGTGAAAAAAAACCTGAGAAGAATCACTGAGTTGAGCTAGAGCCACAGAAAATGGCCAAACATAATATCGACTATACCTTACCAACCACGGAATCATTCAAAAAAAAATACAAAAGGAGAATCTGAAGACAAATCAAATATCCTAGTAGAGTGATTATGTTACTGGACTAATAATCCATGAGCCTGTTGTATTTGAGTCTGAAAGGGTTAACATGGAGGAGTGCCATAAGCACCACCCACTACAATGGGGTCATATGGAGAAGAACAGTTTAGGATCCTGAAGGAAAGAGATCTGGTATCTGGTCATCCTCAAAGTCTATTGTGCCAATATAACTTGTAACGAGTTGCTGACATACTTTAAACAATACCTTCCGAACTAGCGAGACTCCCCAAGTTATTCCAATGGTTTTCCTCTACCTTACTAGAGTAGACATGTATTGTAGTTTCCTCCATTTGAAGGCAATAGCAGCAGCAAGCTTCATCATGTGCAGTAGCTCATACAGTGTAGTGAACTAGCATGAATACACGCTGGCTTGCTGATATGGAGATGAGTTCAAATCCTGCCCTGTTAGTTGGCCAACTTAAAGTAAATTAACTTAAATAAATTTAAAACAAAAGACTATCATTAGCAATACTGACAACAAAAACTATTACTTCAAAGTAAAATTCAATTTGTTTCACTTGTAGACTTAAGGAAAGCAAATCTGCCATCCTCACCTAATCTGGCCCATTTATGACACCAAAAACATGCAAATAATTTTTATTTTTAAAAAAGTCTTCTAAAATGACCCAGCACACCACTCAGTTGTTTCAAATGGCTACTAGAAAACAAAATATACATAAAAATAAACAAATCTCTCGATTGTGGCCTGAACATTAATGCTTCAAGCGATACCCAGCCCATTTCACCTTCCTTACAATCGTGCAGACATGCAACAAAATTGGGGAGCAACCCCACAGCTTAGTTCAGCACCATCTTAAGACAATCATATGAATGAAATCATATTTTTCAGCTGCATCACCCTTCCTAGGTATGTTCTTTCTCCTATCAGCTGTACAGACCCAGAGCCTGTGATTATAGGAACATTCAGTCCTGATAGAGAAGCATTGAGAGTCCTCAACTTGTCCTAGACCCCATGTCATCCCATGACATTAGGTTAAATGTTGATAAAGAAACTTCCTGCTGATTACCATTGACCACTATCTCTCAGCTGATGAATCAGTATTCGATGAACACTACTCGAAAGAAGCATGAAGGGTAAGAAGAGCACCAAATGTTATCTGGGTAAGGGACTACAATGTTTGTTACTGAGACTAGCTCAGTAGCACAACCGTTGACTAAGCTTGTCAAATACTAAAGGTTATATTTGCCAGATTTAGCTTGCAGAGCATCATTATGACAGAGAACCCTCCTTGACCTTGCCTCCACCAATCTACCTATCAAACATGCATCCGTCCATGACAGTAGTGAGCAGATTAACCGTCAGCTTAGAATCCTTTAAGTAACCATAAACGCTGGAACCTAACAAGTAGATTACTATGATAGATATACAATTCATTATGCACAGGTGGATTGTCTGCTGATGTCAATTTAGGGACAGCTACGGAACCAGACAGCTTTGTGTATTTAGTGACATTTAAATATGCATTGAAATTGACTGTATACTGTTATATTAATGAAAGAAATATATCTGACTGACTTTTTAGGTAGTACAAAATCAAGGCTTCTTCATTTAAATGCCTGTTAGTCACAAAGACATTGCTGTCAAATATTGATCTTTGGTGCATTTTAAGTTTAGATAAACAGGGATTACATCTTTTCGTAAGGGCAAGGGCTGCACAAACATTTTGTATTCGTTAAAGCTCATATAAGACAAAAACCATCAATTACCGTGCAAACACTGAAGGACAAGCAGTTCAAGCTCTCTCAACTCTTGATGCATCTGTTTCTCCATTTATCTGATAGTGGCTGTTATTCCATGGCTTTCTGTTGTTCCTCACTAAAGCCTACAGTATTGTATCATTCAAGTTCATGGCAATGTTGAACAGCATGAAACATATGGTCATATTATTCACTATTAATTCTGGAAAAGTACTAAAATACACCAAACATCTGTCCATTCAATATTCTTGTTTGTACATGCATGTTGTTCTATTTGTTTTTTGGCATTGGCAGGAATTCAAATACAAGTGCTTTGAATCTTGGTAGGTCAACATTTCTAAAGACCATTCCATCCTTCGAATTTTGCATTAATGTTCTCAAAAACAGTTGGCTGCTTTAAAATACAATCTGTATGTTTGTTTCCCAGGAAAGGATACAGGATACTTGCATTCTAAGGTATGATTTTTACGAATAGACAACACAATTAATAATAGTGTGGAAACTTTCAAAGGTGTTAAGAAGTCTTTATCATTGTTCACACTATCATTCAAACTTATTTGGATATTGTCAAATGTTAAATCTATCATGAACTACTTCAATTGGACAATGTTTTCCCTTTCACTGAAAAAATCTTAATTTAAAGAAATATTCCAATGCCATCTTTAAGATACATAATTTAATAATGTGGCGCAGCTTAACCAGTATCACTGAAAATTTGGGTTGGCATGGTGGCTCAGTGGTTAGCACTGCTGTCTCACAGCACCAGGAACCCGGGTTTGATTCCACCCTTAAGCAACTGTCCGTGTGGAGTTTGCACATTCTCCCCATGTCTGTGTGGGTTTCATCCAGGTGTTCCAGCTTCCTCCCACAGTCCAAAGATGTGTGGGTTAGGTCGATTGGCCATGGGAAATGCAGAGTTACAGGAATGGGATAAGTCAGAGTTGGATGTCCTTCGGAGGGGGCAGTGCAAACTCAACAGGCAGAATGGCCTGCTTCCGCACTGTTTGGATTCTACGAAAATTAATTCCTAAAAATTTATCACTTCAATCACAATGTTAATCCATCACCTGTGTTGACTTGATTTTAAATTTATGAAAAGGTATTTAAAAGAAAAACAAACCATTTGTTACTTATATCAACATACAACTCACTTCATGGCAAATTAGATGCAAATGTCAAAAAAATTTGAAAAACATGTCTTCTATGGAGAGTAATTTTTGAGATAAACAACAATAAAATACCGTGGATGCTGGAAATCAGAAATAAAAACACAAATTGCTGGAAATATTCAGCAGGTCTGATAGCATCTGTGTAGAGAAAGAAAAAAATGACAGTTCAGATCTACAGTTTTTCATTAGAACAGAGCTTTTTCAAAAATTTTATGTGGTTAATTTTTGCAGGCTCCTCAGCAGTTTGCAAATATACAGAATTAGTGTGAACTCCCAATGGTGATTAATGCAATTGTGATATGCAGTCAGTTTCATGGATAGGGCCAGCTGCAGTGCAATTTTTACTTTAAAAAAAATCGACAACCTTTCATGCTGGTCTGGCTCATTCTGGGGAAATTGTGCTGAAAACAACCGCGAGAGCTCCAAACACAACATTTGCACATCAATAAAGAGTGCAATCTTTTTATCCCAGTTTACCATAGTGTGACTGATCATCAGGTAAATGGTCCTGTTTGTGGCCAAATCCACACTATTGGAAATCTAGCAGGTTTATAAATAAATTATGCTGCCTAAAGAGCGAACAATTATCATCACTGATAAAACTGATGTATTTGTACATGGGAAAACATGTACCAATGTTACCCTCAACAGCTGATAACATAGAGATTCTTTTTGTAAGACTGTGTGATGTGCAAATTGCACGGAGTGATAGCTTTCACTAACGCAGAAAGTGAGATGTAAACAGTTTATTTCATTCGAGAGGTATGTGTACACCCAATCACAGAGCTTAAACATAGCCATCATCGTGAACTGAAAGATCAAAAAAGATTGTTCCTTTCTTTTAAATTTAAGTGTGCTCATAAAAAAGATAAAAGCCACCTGAAACAAAACAAAAGGATTCTGAATGAGCCGCAATAAAGACTTTTACTGACAATCTTGAACTCTTCTGTTATTCCAGAAAGCATCCACTTCTGAAGGCAATCAGGATGTTCCATTCTTTTGAGCTTTGCAGTAGGTTAACTTTATAGCTTGGAAAGTTGTCAGAGTTGACTGGTGGCTTTTCTGGTGAACTCTGGGCAGGGCGAGGAAATTAAGCGCTCTAATTTCCAGGCCCTGTGGAGATAGGCTGTCAGACAAGGGGCAAGTAAAATCTGTAATCAGATGACTTCACATATGGAGTCCCACCACAGGGACTTACCAAAAGTGATCTGGGATTTGGACTTGTTATCTACTTCAAAGGGATGAGCAGCCACATTAAGGCCCCTTTCGGGGGCCAATTGCGACAAAATTGAAGTCGGTCACCACTGTATGTGGAAGCCAATTGCTCAATCAAGGCACTTTCATGCTGGCAGACCAAGGAGCTGACTGGAACCAAAGGCAACATGTCCCAATTAGGAAGTGACCTGGATGAAATCTATAGCCCATCTGTGGAGAGGCCGTTGTGTATCCTTAGTTGCTACTATGGCAGCCAAGGGAACCTACATGTTCAAGTGCCCTCACCTTTACCTGTCTTCCTCAGTAGCCAGTGAGGCTAAAGATCTAATATTGTTGCAGGTCCTCTTCGTGGGTCGATAACCTCAGAAGTAAGTATACAATCCTTAATAGGATGGCAGCCGGAGGTGACTAATTCTGAGGCTGCCACCTGGAAATTTTTGCACCAGTTGATGCTCTGACAAATGTGGGTGATCTCTGGACCCCATAGAGTCCTCACATTAAGGCCAAGATATCTGCCAAAAAATACAGCCAAAGTCTCAAAATATTCCTCAGTAATCTGTCGAATTTACGACATGCAATGTATTTTTTTTTCATTTATTCTCATTACGTTGTCATGGTTGGAAAGGCCACACTTCATGTCTATCCCTGATTATCACTGGCCAAGTTAGTCAGTACAAGTGAGATGTTTGCTAAACCAATTCAGAAGGTAATTAATAATCAATTGCTGTGGGTCCTGAGACAAATCCAGATCAAATCAGGTAAGGATAGCAAACTGCCTTCACTAAAAGACATGAGAGAACAAGTAGAGTTTCTATAATTGTCTGGTAGTATTTTGTCATAACTGATATTTTAGACTTTTATTCCAGATTTATTTCAATACAGATATAAGGGGAAATTAAAATAGTGAAAATGTTCAGGAGGAGTTGATAGGGAAGCGATGGTCTAATGTATTATTGTTGGACTGTTAATCCAAATACCCAGGTAATGTTCCAGGGACCAGGTTCAAATCCTGCCATAGCAGATGGTGGAATGTAAATTCAATAAAAATCTGCAATTAAGAGTCTAACAATGACCATTGTTGATTATTGGAAAAACCTATCCAACTCACTAATTTCCTTGGGAGAAGGAGGCAGCTGTCCTTATCTGGTTTGGACTACATGTGACTCTAGACCCACAGCGATACTTTTCATAACAGTGGAATTCCAATAGTGTGGAAGCAGGCCATTCAGCTCATCAATTCCACACTGACCCTCCGACCAGCATCCCACCCAGATCCAACCCCTACCCTAGATACCATGGGCAATTTAGCATAGCCAATCCTCCTAAGCTGCACATCTTTGGACTGTGGGAGGAAATCACAGCATCTGGAGGAAACCCATGCAGACACAGGGACAACATGCAAACACCACACAGACAGTCACCCAAGGCAGGAATCGAACCCGGGTCCCTAGTGCTGTGAGGCAGCAGTGCTAACCACTGAGCCACTGTGCTGCCCATTACGGTTGATTCTCAAACACTCTCTGGGCGATTAGGGATGGGCAATAAATGCTGGCCAGCGACACCCTCATCTAGTGAATGAATAAATAAATGCAATAAGGATCTGAATTATGCTGCTTCAGAGAAGAACATGGGACTCAAGAATTACTTTAGGCCATAAATTTCAAATGAAGGGTTCCGGAACACCTATTTCTGAAGAGGATCAGCCCCACTCTTCCATATATATACTTTTCAGAATAGCACAGCAACAGGCCCTTCAGCGCACCAAGCCTGTGCCGATACTTGATTCTTATTTAGACCTGCTACTTCATGCCCATACACGGTTTCTATTCCTCTGTTCACCTCCCATTCATGCGTCTAACGAGATACGCCTTAAACATTGCTAACATACCCACTTCCACCACCTCCACTAATAGTGTGTTCCAGGCACTCACACCCTCTGTGCGAAAAATTTTCCCCGCACTTCTCCCCTAAACTTTCCCCCTCTAATTCTAAACTTATGTCCTCTTAGAATTGAGATAACAAGGTATGGAGCTGGATGAACACAGCAGGCCAAGCAGCATCATAGGAGCAGGAAAGCTGACATTTCGAGCCTAGACCCTTCTTCAGAAATGGGGGAGGGGAAGGGGGTTCTGAAATAAATAGGGAGAGAGGGGGAGGCGGATAGAAGATGGATAGAGGAGAAGATAGGTGGAGAGGAGACAGACAGGTCAAAGAGGTGGGGATGGAGCCAGTAAAGGTGAGTGTAGGTGGGGAGGTAGGGAGGAGATAGGTCAGTCCAGGAAGGACAGACAGGTCTGGGGGGTGGGATGATGTTAGTAGGTAGGAGATGGGGGTGGGGCTTGAGGTAGGAGGAGGGGATAGGTGGGAGGAAGGACAGGTTAGGAAGGTGGGGATGAGCTGGGCTGGTTTTGGGATGCGGTAGGGGGAGGGGAGATTTTGAAGCTTGTGAAGTCCACATTGATACCATTGGGATGCAGGGTTCCCAAGCGGAATATGAGTTGCTGTTCCTGCAACCTTCAGGTAGCATCGTTGTGGCACTGCAGGAGGCCCAGGATGGACATGTCATTGCGGAATGGGAGGGGGAGTCGAAATGGTTAGCGCCTGGGAGGTGCAGTTGTTTATTGCGAACCAAGCGTAGGTGTTCTGCAAAGTGGTCCCCAAGTCTCCGCTTGGTTTTCCCCGATGTAGAGGAGGCCACAACAGGAACAGCGGATGCAATATACCACATTAGCAGATGTGCAGGTGAACATCTGCTTGATGTGGAAAGTCTTCTTGGGGCCTGGGATGGGGGTGAGGGGGGAGGTGTAGGGGCAGGTGTAGCACTTCCTGCGGTTGCAGGGAAAAATGCCAGGTGTGGTGGGGCTGGACGGGTGTGTGGAGCGAACAAGGGAATCCCAGAGAGAGTGGTCCCTCCGGAAAGCAGACAAGGGTGGGGAGGGAAAACTGTCTTTGGTGGTAGGGTCGGATTGCAGATGGCGGAAGTGTTGGAGGATGATACGTTTGATCCGGAGATTGGTGGGGTGGTACTTGAGGACAAGGGGGATTCTGTTTTGGTTGTTATTGTGGGAAGGAGGTGTGAGGGATGAGATGAGGGATGAGTTGCTGGAAATGCGGGAGACACGGTCGAGGGCGTTCTCGACCACTGAGGGGGGGATCTTGTGGTCTTTGAAAAACGAGGATATCTGAGATGTATGGGAATGGAATGCCTCATCCTGGGAGCAGAGGCAGCGCAGGCGAAGGAATTGGGAATAGGGTTTGGCATTTTTGCAGGAAGGTGGGTGGGAGGAGGTGTAATCTAGGTAGCTGTGGGAGTCAGTGGGCTTGAAATAGATATTGGTTTCTCCGATCTCAGATTCTCCAGCATCTGCAGTTCCTACTTCCTCTTAGAATTGACTTTCACATAAACACTGTATACACTAGTGAAGGGAATCCAGCAGTGCAAACTTGGTATAAATGAGCAGATGGTGTTTTCCCTGGAATATCCAGACAACAACAATGTATCCCTCTGGATGTCATTGGAGTAGGTACAGGTACTTGCAGTTTCTGAATTCTTATCTTCATATGTACCTTCAAGTGAGAAGGGAAACACACTGAATACCACGCAGAATCAATCTCTCAAAAAAGAAAAATATGTCACATAATCAAAAAACTGTCTCAGAAAGCTTAAAACAGATAAACGAGACAGAAGCAGTGTTTTAAAAGACATTGATGTGGGGGGATGAAAAATGAGGCAAGAAAGTAGTAGGTAGAACCAACAAAATTGATTTCTTGGAGAGAAAAGTAACTCAGAAGTTTTGTAAATGATTTATGTAAACACAGAAAGACAGAAGCAAAGTATTAATGGCATTTTAGCACATTGAAACTACATTATAGATATGTGCTTTTACAATACTTTCAAATTGTAAAAGGCACAAGTAAGTCACATGTCAGAAGATGAATAGGAAGGGTCACCAGAGCCGAAATGTTAACTCTGATTTTTTTCTTCACAGATGCTGCTGAGCTTTTCCAGCAACTTCTGTTTTTGTGTCAGAAGATGGTCCTTTCCTTGAGAATAGAGGATCTTAGAAGTGACTTGAATAAAAACAAAATGCCGCAGATGCTGGAAAGCTAAAATAAGCACGGAGAATGTTGGAGAAACTCAACAGGTCTGGCAGCAACTGTAGAAAGAGAAGCAGAGTTAACGTTTCAACTCCAATATGATCCTTCTTCAGAACTGCAAGGCGTTAAAAATGTCTTTTTTTGGCTTTACTTTTGACTGAGGCAGCAAAAGAGCAAGGGAACAAATAGTGGAGAGGCCCAGAGTAAAAGACAAACTCAGTTCTGAGGAAGGGTCACCGGACCCAAAGTGTTAACTCTGTTTTTTCACTTCACAGATGCTGTCACACCTGCTGAGCTTTTCCAGCAATTTTTGTTTTTGTTGTTGTAAAAGGCAAATGGGTTGTTAATATTGGTGAAAGAGAAAATGACATGTAAAATGGGTGTAAGTTAGGTTCAAAAGGGAGAGAATGCGTCCTCTCTGCTAAGAATAAAATAAACAAGACAAAAACAGGATAAGGCTGTTTCATCATGTCAAAACAATCTCCATTATGTTGCTCTGT
Source organism: Ginglymostoma cirratum (assembly GCA_024137785.1). NCBI lineage: Eukaryota > Metazoa > Chordata > Chondrichthyes > Orectolobiformes > Ginglymostomatidae > Ginglymostoma > Ginglymostoma cirratum. The sequence continues at coordinate 55,780 of JAHRHZ010000031.1, forward strand.
ACTGTTTGTAGGCATTACCCTGACCTCCCAAAAGCATGCCTTTTCAATAAACCATCTAGCTCCTATACTAATATTTCTGTCATGGGCCTGTTGTGCCAATGAAGCACAACACAAGCTCAAGGAACAGCATCCAATTTTTTGCTCAGGCACTTTACAAGCCTCTGGGTCTCAGCATTTAATTCTATAAATTAGAAGCTTTATTGCATTATGCATTATTGCATTATTCTCCATTTTCATAGAATTCCTAGAGTGTGGAAGCAAGCTATTCAGCCCATCAACTCCACACTGACCCTCTGAAGAGCATCCCACTCAGAACCACCCCTCAACGTTGTAACCCCACATTTCCCATGGCTAACCCAGCTAGCCTGCAATCTTTGGACTGTGGAAGGAAACCAGAGCACCTGGAGGAAACCCATGCAAACACAGGGAGAATGTACAAGACTCTGTATAGACAGTTGCCCAATCGAACCTGGGTCCCCGGCACTGTGAAGCAGCAGTGCTAACCACTGAGCCACCACGCCACCCCTTTTTCTCAGATTCCCATTTGAGCAGACGATTATTGGATCAGGTGAATAGTATATACGTTGTGAGACTCAAGAAATCACAATTATGGACCAGACCAGACCCCCTCAAAATATTTTAAGAAGGTAGCCCACACGCTAACTTTTTCTTATTTTAAAGGCAGATGTGAAGTGTACGTTCCAGATACGATACAACTGGTCAAACCATTTGGCATTACGCAAAACACAATTTATTTAAACACTAAAGTTAAAATATAAACAAAAGAAAGAGGAATATAGAATAAAAACTATTGGAAAACTTAACTTATTATGAATTAACTGTTCGAATATAGTAACATCCCATAAACACATCGCTTGGCAAAAAGGCAAATTCAGACACAGATTCTTACATGCAGTTCTCCAATCCAGGAGGAAACAACATCAAGAGAGGTTTCAGAGAAAGAAGCAGCGAGGAATCATTTACTGAGGTTTCCAACATTTCTGGGTCCCCAAACAGCTTCTGACTGCTGACAATAAACACAACCTAGAAATCCTGATCTGTAAACACTGGCCATACCCATCCAGGCTGTAAAAAAAACCCAAAGCCTCCTAAATTGTTTACCTAAGTCATCTTCAGTAGGCAGTTCTGCAGCTCTGCCTTCACAACCTCTCTTCAAAAAAACCCAGGGCAAAATAACTTTTAAAGTGACAGTATCATCACATGTGGAACAGTTGATGTTGCAGTGGGTCTTTTCTTGTCCAGCATTCTTATACACCTCTTTGTATCTTGCCAAGTGCATTACAAGGGATAGTTTGATCTTGAAACATTTGGCTATGTTCTAAAATAATTGGGGGTGCACTTAGTTGGAACTTCTTTTCCTAATTTGATAACAGGCATACGGGGAGTGATCATAGAACCCCTACAGTGTGGAAGAAGTCTATTTGTACATTGAGTCCACACTGACCCTCCAAAGAGCATACCACCCAGGTACAACCCAACCTACATAATCCATCTAGGCTGCACATCCCTGCACCATGGGCAATTTAGCATTATCAATCCACCTTACCTGCAGATCTTTGGACTGTCAGTGGAAACCAGAACACCCGGAGGAAACCTACACTGACAGGGGGAGAATGTGCAAACTCCACACAATTGCCCAAGTCTGGAATTGAACCTCGGTCCCAGGCACAGTGAGGCAGCAGTGCTAACCACCGAGTCACTGTGCCACCCCTCATTGTGATGTTGACCATTTTGCAAATGCCAAGTTAGGTGCAAACTATACAAAGGAAGGTAGGAGATTGCAGGATGGTATAGATAGGTAGGAAGAGTGAGCAGAAGGGTAACAAATGTATTTCAAAGCAGAGGTAACAAGCAGGCTACACCAAGGGGTGCCAATGAAGGCCTTTGACAAGATGCCGCACAGGAGGCTGCTGAGTAAGATAAGGGCCTATGGTGTTCAAGGCAAGGGCTAGCGTGGATAGATGATTGGCTGTCTGTGAGAAAGCAGACAGTAGGGATAAAAGAGTCCTTCTCAGGATGGCAGCTGGTAACTAGCAGTATTCCACAAGGGTCAGTGTTGGGACTACAACTGACATGTTATACATCAATGATCGAGATGAAGGAACTGAGGGCACTCTGGCTAAGTTTGAAGATGATGCAAAATAGATGGAGGGACAGGTAGTATTGAGGAGATGCGAGGGCTGCAAAAGGATTGAGACAGGTTAGGACAGCGGGCAAAGAAGTGGCAGATGGAGTACAACGTGGGAAAGTGTGAGGTCATGCACTTTGGTAGGAAGAATAGAGGCATGCACTATTTTCTAAATGGGGAGAAAATTCAGAAATCTGAAATGCAAAGTGACTTGGCAGCCCTAGTCCAGGATTCTCTTGAGGTAAGCTTTCAGGTTGAGTTGGTAGTTAGGAAGGCAAATACAAGGTTGGTATTTACTTAGAGAAGACAAGAATGTAAAAGCAGGGATGTACTTCTGAGGCTCTATCAGGGTCTGGTCAGACCACATTTAGAACATTGTGAGCAATTTTGGGCCCCATCTGTCAGGAAGGATAAACTGGCCCTAGAGTGGGTCCAGAGGAAGTTCACAAAAATGATCCCAGGAATGAAAGGCTTAACGTATGAGGAACATTTGAGGACTACGGGTCAATACTCAATAGAGTTTATAAGGATGACCGGGTTATCTAATTGAGACTTATAAAATACTGAACTGCCTGGAGAGAGTGAACTTTGGGAAGATATTTCCATTAGCAGGAGAGACCAGGCCCCGAGGGCACAGCCTTAGAGTAAATGGAAGACCCTTTAAGACAGAGATGAGGAGAAACTTCTTCAGCCAGAGGGTGGTGAACCTATGGAATTCATTGCCACAGAAGGCTGTGGAGGCCACGTCATTGAGTATACTCAAGACAGGGATAGATAGGTTCTTGACTGTCAAGGGGATCAAAGGTTACAGGGAGAAAGTGGGTGAATGGGGTTAAGAAACTTATCAGCCATGATTATAACACAGAGCAGACTCAATTCGCTGAATGGCCTAATTTCTGCCCCTATGTCTTACAGTGTTATGAAATGTGAAGTAATGGACTTAAGGCAGGAAAGTGATAACAAAATTAAAATTTATGATGATGATCTCACAAAACTGGATTTTAGATTTATTTTGACCAAAAAGATTTTATAGGGTCAACAGATAAACATTTTCATGTTTCAGAAAGATTTTGAAAGGATAGATACAATTGTTTCTACATGTTGAGTAAATAGTTATAAATGAGCACAGTCCAGGAATTCTCACTGAATGCACAAAGTAAAACAATTCAAACTTTTTTTTCCCACAAATGTTGGAGAACATTATAGTTTACCATACATGGCTTCTGCTATATAGGGATTAAAATTCTAGAGGGATCGTCATTGCTGTCCCATTATAATTGGAGACTGGTGAACCCCTGTGTAAGTTCAACCTTAGAACATAGAATAATTTTAAAAAAGAAACAGTAGGTCATCATAAAACAATGTAAAAGAGCTATCTCCAGTACAGAGATAACACAGTGTGGAGCTAGATGAACACAGCAGGCCAGGCAGCGTCAGAGGAGCAGGAAAGTTGACGTTTCAGGTCAGGACCCTTCTTCAGAAATGGGGAGTGGGAAGGGAGCTCTGAAATAAATAGAGGAGGGGTGGGGCAGCGGAAGGTACATGGGATGGTGATAGTTGAGTTCAGTAGGGAGTGGTGGGGATTGGTCAGTGAGGTGGGAGGGGCAGATAGGTGGGAGAGAAGATGGACAGGTTGTTTGAGGTCAAGGAGGCGGGGATGAGAGGGATGGTTGGGCATGGGTCGAGGCCGGCGGAGGTGGGGGTGGGCAGATTCTGAAACTGGTAAAACCCATGTTTAGGTCATTAGGATGTAGGCTCCCAAGGCAGAATATAAGGTGCTGTTCCTCCAGTTTTTGGGTGGCAACATTGTGACACTGGAGGAGGCCCAGGGTGGATATGTCACCCAGGGAGTGGGAGGGGGAGTTAAAATGGTTCGCAACCGTAAGGTGTTGTTGGTGGTCGCGAACAGAGTGCAGATGCTCAACAAAATGGTCTCCAAGCCTCTGCTTGGTCTCACTGATGTAGAGGAGGCCACATCAGGAGCAGCGGATGCAATAGACCATGTTGATGGATATGCAGGTGAACCTCTGTCTAATGTGGAAGGTTTGTTTGGTGCATTGAATGGAGATGAGGAGGGAGGTGTAGGGGCAGGCGTAGCACTTACTGCGGTTGCAGGGAAAGGTGCCGGAGGTGGTGGGGCTTGTGGGGAGTGTGGAGTGGACAAGGGAGTCATGGAGAGAGCGGTCCCTATGAAAGGCAGATAGGAGTGGGGAGGGAAATATATTTTTGGTTGTGGGATCGGATTGCAGGTTGAGGAAGTGGCAGAGAATGATACATTGGATGCGGAGGTTGGTGGGATGATATGTGAGGACAAGGGGTATTCTGCCTTTGTTTTTGATGGGGGGTGATGTGAGGGCAGAGGTGCAGGAAACGCAAGACGTACGGTCTGCGCTCTGTTTGCGACAAACAGCAACCTTCCGGTCGCGAACCATTTTAACTCTTCCTCCCACTCCCTGGGTGACATGTCCATCCTGGGCCTCCCCCAGTGTCACAATGATGCCACCCGCAAATTGGAGGAGCAGCACCTCATATTCTGCCTCGGGAGCCTACAACCCAATGGCCTAAACGTGGATTTTACCAGTTTCAAAATCTCCCCACTCCCGGCCTCATTCCATAGCCAATCCTCCCTCTCATTCCTGTCTCCTTGAACTGCCACAACCTGTCCATCTTCTCTCCCACCTAACTGCTCCTCCCACCTGACTGACCAATCCCCATCACTCCCTACCTGTACTCACCTATCACCATCCCATCTACCTTCCCCAGCCCCACCCCGCCTCTCTATTTATTTCAGAGCTCCCTTCCCCCTCCTTATTTCTGAAGAAGGTTCCCGACTCGAAATGTCAACTTTCCTGCTCCTCTGACGCTGCCTGGCCTGCTGTGTTCCTCCAGCTCCACACTGTGTTATCTCTAACTCCAGCATCTGCAGTTCTTACTATCTCTGAGTGATCAATTCATGCAATTGATCTGGAAAATTTCTTAATACTGAGGTCAGACTTTGCGGCTTAAAGGTGCTAATCAGTCTCACACACTTCAATTTAGCTGCTCAGAAGTGTCTATTATCTATAAAATCTCACCTTCCTTCAAAAAAATGTATTCTCTGATTTAACTCTCTGTAGCAGTGAGGTACATCTACAAGTATTTAGTGAACATTAGCTGGTGTAAATTGACCAATGACTGAAAATTAGAAAGAAGTAAATTGATAATCATCTCTCACAACACAGCCTTTCCTAAAGTATGAGGCACCACTACACTTTATTTACAAATCTGCAAACCCATGCTTAGAGCGAAGTAATCTAAATAACCTCAATTGTTACAAAATTACAAGAAAAAACAGATAAAGTACAATGATAAATGTAATTATATTTGGAATTTAAACAAAACCTTTTTGTCCACCTCAACATTGCACAAATGAAAATAAAAGCAATTATTCCAAGAAATCTCAAGTTGTTGTTTCTTTAAATTGGATCATTTTATTTTCCTAAATAAGCAACCGCTCAAAGTTAGCAACTGAGAAATCATGTCTGACCAGAAAGCTTAACTGTCAGCAAAAGAAAAATGAACAGTATTTTGGCTTTTGCAGCATAATTCTGACTGCATTTATCAAACAAAAGTCTCCCAGAAGCACATAAGAGCAACATTATGATTGATAAGGTTTTATAGTGCATTTGCCAAAGGAGTAAAATATTGAACTTAGGTCATGCAGAAGATTAAGAATAAAACAAGCTCAAATGGTCATGTATTTATTTGTTTAGGAATAGAGAAAATAAATCTGTAATAATATGTTTCATTTTTTTAAAAGTGTAGGTCAGAAATGCAATTGTTTAAGTCAATACTTTGATGGGGAATGAGCTTTCAAACTTTTTTTTCCAGTTGCTTAAATAGAACGGCACATCTTAAAATGATATTCTATTAAAACCGGTTCCAGTTTGCAAAATGACAGCTAGTTTTTTTTTAATGTACCATAAAAATGCACTTATCAGTGAAATTGCAATATGTTCCCAATCACACAATAAGTCACCTGATGTTACTGTATTCACTTATGTTTTCCTTATGTAAAGGTAACCAATCTTTCTGCAAGCTGCGGTTTCCAATGACTCTTTTCTGTCCGTTCCTTTTCAATGGAGATGTTAAGTACTGAATTGTTAGCAATTAATTATCCATGTGCTTATTAATGACTCAAAGTCAGTATTACTTCATTCCTTAAAACTGTTAGTGATTGTGTGAGATAATGCCAATCACATAGCTTTTATCCCCATAGTTAATGTCAATGGAATCTTAGAAGGTTGTGTACTGTAGAACAGTGACTGCTAAGCTACCTTGAACACTCCTGTAAATAAATAGCTTGCATCACTTGGCATTATATCATTAAAAGAAATTAGCTAAAATATTGTCAAATCTTTGAAGACAGGAGGAAAGTTTGGTTTGAGAGGAATTACTATAATTTCTGTTGATGTGATACAGGGTAGTTTCAAATAGAGCTTGAGGCTGAATGTCAAGATAAATGATAAAGCTGTTATCAGTCTGCTCAGTTTTAATCCTGTTATTGCAGTTCAAGTAGGCCTCATCATACAATAGAAATACAGTATGATCTTTCCGTGAACCATATGAATGGGACAAGTAAAACCAGCCAGTTGACATTTCACTAAAACACACAATGATCACTGCTCCAGTTAGGACAGCTGAGCTGTGATTATGTGATACTTGCAAGTTGAAATGGAGAAGGTAACATGATCGATCAAACAAACAGTTGGTTGAGCTTTTCTTACTTTTCTTTACAAAGCTGAAGTGTCAATGTGAGATACTTGCTGCAATTATATGGCGCCTTGATGAAACCACACCTGCGCAGTTTTGGTCTCCTTTTCTCAGAAAGGATGTTCCAGCAATTGAGGGATTATGACAAAGGTTTACCCGACTGATTCCTGGGATAGCTGGACTGATGTATGAAGACAGACTGGATTGTTTAGGACTATATTCACTGGAATTTAGAAGATGAGGGGGCTATCTCATAGAAACCTGTAGAATTCTCACAGGACATGAAAGGGCAGATGCAGGAATGATGTTCCTAACAAGTGGGGAGTCCAAAACTAGGGCTCACAGCCTAAGGATAGAGGGTAGGCTATACAGAACTGAGGTTCGGACAAATTTCTTCACCCAGAGAGTGGCGAGCCTGTGGAATTCTCTGCCGCAGAAAGCTGTTGACGGCAAAACTTTGAATGTTTTCAAGAAGGAGTTAGATCATTGTTCTTATGGCTAAAGGGATCAACGGACATGTGAAGAAAGCAGGAACAAAGTACTGAATTAGATGATCAGCCATAATTATTTTGAATGGCAGAGCAGGCTTGAAGGGCCAAACAGCTTACTCCAGCCCCTATTTTCTGTGTGGATTTGAGGTCCCAGTCTAACCAAACATAGTATTTTCCCAGTTACAAATTATATGTAACAAGAATGCATTCCTCTTATGTTGCAGAGATAGTAGGAACTGCCGATGCTGGAGAATCTGAGACAACAAGGTGTAGAGCTGGATGAGCACAGCAGGCCAAGCAGCATCAGAGGAGCAGGAAAGCTGACGTTTTGGGTCTAGACCCTTCTGAAGAAATGTCAGCTTTCCTGCTCGTCTGATGCTGCTGGGCCTGCTGTGTTCATTCAGCTCTACACCTTGTTATCTCTGCATTCCTCTTTTATTTGTTTTATGTAGATCCTCCACTATTGCATTATAAACAGAATTTTTTTGAGAAACTATGAGCTACATTGCACAGAATGAAAACCAAATGGAAACATTTTTCAATAAAAGAGAAACATGAAGATACTAGAACCAATAAGAGGTGGCAACGTGGTAGCACCCATATATCCGAGACAAAAGCTAAGGCTTTGAGACCAACATCAGGTCTTATTGGCTTCGGAAGACCAATTTAGTAATTTTTCTCCTATAAACCCTTCCAACATATCTGATGGCAGGCAGTAACAACATGAGTGTTTCCTGCAGAACACAATGAGAAGCTACTGCAGTACTTTTTGATAAATGTGGACCAATCAAATATAAGTCCATGACACAATACTGTATGATTAAAAATAGCATCAAAAATCTAGAATGGATACATTTGGAAAAGTCTGTATATTAAAACTGACCAGATTTAGATTTAAAGCTGACATTCATGATGTCAACTTGTGAAACAGGCCTCAAATTTGCAATGTGCTGATGATACAAAGTTTCAACGAACATCAAACATTGAGGAAGATTGTAATAGGCTTCAAGAGAAGGTAGAATTGATAGAATTGTTGGATATCTGGCAGATGAAATTCCATGCAGAAGAGCGTACCTAGATATTTTAGTGGGAAGAATGAGAAACGACGGTACAAGCTTCATTTTAAATGTGGTGTAAGATGGAGTCTCTTGTGCCCAAAACATTGTGCATGGCAGAATAGACTGACAAAGTGGTTTATAATGTACTTGGGCTTTAGAAATCGGGGTAAAGCCTCAAGTAAATCATGAGTTTTACACTAATTCTTCTGCTGAAATTATGATAAGCTAACGGAGAGGATCCCCAAGAAAATGCTTTCTGTTATGATCGGTTGGTAATCTGAATTAAATACACAACACTGAATGAAAACTAAAATTTGAGAAGTTCACACCTATGGTTGGCATCTGAAGTAAGTATTTTCAGGTGGCACAAACTAATTTCCTCAGAAGTTAGTAGTGTCAATGAATAGCCTCAAAATACCTGGGAATGAGATCACCCCCACCCCTCTCCTCCCTACCACAGGTGTACTACGTGGTCTTCTCATGCATGAGTTCCAATAGAATTCCAGCCTATCTGTTCAAATGATTCCCCTCTTCACCTCTAACCTGACTTCTGGAGGGGATGAAGAATAAAATTCCATTCATTATGTGTGAACAAAAATTCCAATACTGGATACAAACTTTTTGGTCTGAAAGTGTACTTGAATTATAAACTCCATAATTCAGGTCCTTTGTATGCTATCAATTATTAGTTTATCAAACTGTCCAGCAAATATTTTAAGATCTTAAATTGTCTAATGGTTTCCATGGTCCTTCAGTCTTTTATACATTTGTCAAAGCAGATTGCTTTGTGTCACATCGCCAGCATTTTACTCAAACACGTCTGAAATTCTGAATCTTAACTATTAGCAAGCAATTTCTTCACCCTGAGAAGTGTTATTAATTCACATACAGAAATAGCTCTTAGTACTCAATCCTGCTCAAACTTTGTGTAGTCAGTTACCGTTTTCAAATCCCAAAACTTTGACCTTGTGGAAGTTCAAAGCACTGTCGATGTTATACTAAACAAAGCCATGAAATAAATGACAACCTAACTCCAATTACGAGCAAATCCAGAAACAGTTTTCATCCTTTCAAGCCATGACTTAAGGATAGAATTCTCTGTAAATGACAGGCAGACATCCATTAAATCTTGACCAATTGTATATCGACTGTTAGTAAGTTCATATTATTTCTAATTATGGAGGGAATTTCCAATTTTCCAGTATGACTATTCACCATGAGTGCAAATACAATGATCCATCATAAATTACTAGTGAATTCAAAGTTTCTCACCTCAGGTGTCCATTTACAAATCACTCTCTTATCTTTAGATTTTGCTCCTTCTTCGATTTTTCTACTCTCAGTTGCCCCTCATCCTCACCATTTGTTTCCTCTGTTCCACTGTCCCGAGGTTTTTCTTCTCCCGAGCCCTCAGCTTCACTCCTTCCCCTGTTTTTCCTCCTCTCTAGTTTCCCCTCTCCCATGCCTTTGGCTCTCCCCTACACCCAGCCTTGGTTTTCCATTTTCAGTCAGCCTTAGTTTCCCTCTGTCTTGCCCTCTGTTTCATCCTTTCCCCCTTTCACTGGTATCCCTGAGCCTTTGCGCTTTACACCTGCTCACAAAATGGCTCTTGGTTGTTTAGAGCTGTCCCACCACAGTTGCTGGCTTGAAAAATCAATGCAGAGAATGCAAACTATAGAATGTAAATGCAATAGCATTTGTGGAAGTCACGCAATCAGATCCTGTCAGGACAGGCATCACATGGTCAGATGTCTTATGGCCCAAATATCACATGATCACAGCCCCAGATATCCCTGCCACCCAAATACATGCGTTATTCTGTCAACACTTGCTCACGTATGCCTTCAAATGTTTGCAAACAACAGCACAAATTGCAGAAGAAACTCACTCAATTGCATATTTATGTATCTGAAAAATAATATTTTGCTGCGTTACTATTGCTTTACTTCAGGCATGTGTGATAAGTCTTGTCACAAAAATGATCAGAATCAAAATTGAAAACTTATTTTTTCAATTATGTTTTTATTTGGAGTTGTTGGTTGGTTCACCGAGCTGACTGGTTTTCATGCAAACATTTTGTCTCCCTTCTAGGTGACATTGTCAGTGCTGTGTAGTCCGTTGAAGCACTGTTGTTCTGTCCTGCTCTGAATTTATATGGTCCAGATGGGCAGTCTTGTTTCTGGTTTTGAACTGTAGCAGCAAGTTTTCAACCACTGATGCAATTAACAGACATATTGGAATAGACCCCACTACATACCACTATGGCACAAAACTGGAAACAAGACTGCCCACCATGACAAACCAGACCATATCAATTCAGAGCGGGACATAGTAACAGCGCTTCAATGGAGGCTACGCAGCACTGACAATGTCAAAGAGAAGGGAAATGAAATGTTTGCATGAAAACCAGCCAGCTTGGCAAACCAACCAACAACTCCAAACACAACCCAAGCCACAGATCTTCGTAAAAACATTATATTTTTATTTCTAGCAGAGAAATAGACTACTATCATGTTGAATGTGTTGTCAGAATCTACTAGCACTGAAACAAAAATGTAACATATGAGGATTTGACGCCATATTGCCTCAGATAAGTCTCTGAATCTACTTTTATTGTAAATGGACTTCTCCTAAGTGTATGGGAATATATATCTAAAGTAATGGAAAATCAGGTGGAAATTTAAAAGAAGTGCTCTGCACAGTCTGTGTGATTGCATTGCACTCAATGCAATAAAAGCTTTTACTTTCTATGTAACCATAGTGATTTCCAGTAGTTTTAATGTACAGCCATTCCATTGTGCAAATTACAATAGAAAATGGATGCTTACCAATTTGTTGTTCAAAGGAGTCAAGGAAAATGTTCATGCTTTCAGAGAATACTTCATTCCCATTTTTAACATCAAATCCATAATGCATTATGAATCGCTCATAGCATGTGCTGAACTTGTTCAGTGACTTAAATCTGTCGACAGCAGCATGCTACTGACACTATGCAATCCCACAAACAATGGATCAGATCCGAGTTTAGCAACCCTGCTATATCCAGTCATGAATGGTGACAGGTGATTACCATGGATCATGGTGTATAACTTATCAAGCCAAACACATTGCTTTTACTGCCAAAATTCATCTTCAGGCTGATAGTCAATGTAAAACTAGAAACCCTCCTTACCTCCCAAAAGAATGCTATGCCCATATTTAGAGCCAGCCTCAATTATTCATCTCAGAAATGCATGTTTCATTCAACTTATAAGTAGACGCAAGGAATCAAGTGGTTGATACGGGGCAGGTTAAAAAGATGAAGTGCAGGATTTTAAGACAACCACCTTGTCAAGAGTAATTAGTGATAAGCAATAAACATTGGCCTTACCAGAAACCCCCACATCTCAATGAATAAAAAGAATATGATTCTGTCAACAGCCAAAAATGTGAATATGAACCATTTGCACATTTAATGGCAGGGGGCCGTATTAGACTTTAATTGATTTCATGTCTATTTAAACATATACAAGCTGTCTTTGCTTTAATTGGGATAATCAGATCAATGCTCTGATTTCAGTTTGATTCCCGTGTTTCAATTAGCAGGATTCAAATGTTCACAGCTATGTACATTGGAATCAGCTTGAATGTTTAAAAAGGCTGATAAAGAGTTAAAAGTAAACAGAAAAGCAATGTTTATGTTCTCAAAATGAAGCAAAATGTGGTGTTATGTAGACAAATTACCACAGTATCTGCAGAGATCTGCAAATTTGCTGCCTCAAGCAGCAAGCTCATTGTGTATGTCAGAGCAAGTCATGCATTCTCTGCCTGGAGGAAGGGAATAAACTTTCTACGAAGGGATGTGAAACATGATAAGTGGAAAGCGTAAGAATCAAAGCTCAGTTTAAATCTTCTAAATTTTGTATATTCATTTTAAAAATGTACTGTGTTTATATCATTGAAATGATATACTTTGAAAAGGGTGCCTTTAATTTCGGGAGTTGAATTCAATTTCAGATTTGAAGGATACCTTTTTCTTATGCATAAGTATGCATGCAGACACATCAGTCTCTGTTTCCCTTGCACATAAGCCCTCGGCACAAGATTGCCTGAGAAGTGCCATATAAAGCAGAAGTAACTAATTACTTCTGTGCATTTGGATAGAATTGTCACAAAATCTTGAAAAATTGCACAACTGATTATGTTAGAGAAACAGTGATGATTTGCTGATTTTAGTTAATACAGTTTTAAAGTTCAGTATAAATAACAATGTGGCAGATTTCATGCAGGCAACGTGCTTAAAAGCTCACGAGGAGGAAGCAACCACCTGTACATCACTTCCTGCAGGGCACGAATACAGCTTAATGATCCTTTGGTCATTTCATAGATTAGGTAGAGCATGACAATTATTACCGCCCACAGCTGATTCCCAACTTTAATTCAGGATGCAATGTTGAAGCTAAAGCTAAGTTGAATGTAACCCTTATCTTAATGCACAAAGATATATATTTATTAACAGGATATATAAAAAGTATCATAACAGGAACTCATTTCTAGCAGCATGACGTTTGGCTATTTACTTTTTATCATGGCGAGGATTTTCAAAATTCTTCGAGAGGATGTGGGAAAGGCCAACATTTGTTGCCCATCCTAACTGCCCCTGAATCAAATGGCTTGTTCATTCTTCTAAGAGGGTAGTTAAGAGTCAACCACATTGCTCTGGATCTGAAGCCACATATGGGACAGACCAGGTAAGCTTGGCAGATTTCCTTCCTTAAAGGACATTAGTGAACCAGGTGGATTTTACACATTCAATGATTGTTTCATGGCCCTTATGACTGAGATTAGTTTTCAATTCCTGATTTATTAATTGAATTTAAGTCCCACTAGGTGCCATAATAAAATTTAAACCCGTCTCCCCAGAACATCACCAGAACAACACGTCTATTTTTCATCGTCAATGTGGCAACTTAAATTTGATCACATTTAAGCATCATGACATTAAGAGCAAAACCTTAGAATCTTCCCAGCCATAATTCAATATATTGAATTAAATAATCATACTAACAAGCAATAAAGAACTAGTCAATGGGAATTGGAGGAAATCCTTCACTAGTTGGAGTTACACTCAGAACAAAGGAAGATGGCTGCGGTTGGTAGAAGCCCCGGACACCAGTGGCAGTAATCCTTTGAGTTGTGTCTTGGGCCCAACAGCTTCAGTTACTTCATCAATGAACCTATTTAAGTCATTTGGTCAGAAGTGGAAATGTTCAACACCATTCAAAGCCCCTTAGATATTGAAGCAATCCATAGCCACATGAAGACACGCAACATTCAGGCGTAGGCTGAAAGGAGCCAGTAACATTCATGCCACACAAGTGCCAAGCAGTGACCATCACCAACAAGACAGAATCTAACCACATCCCTTTGACATTCGACTTAGTCCTGCACCATCAACATCCTGGGTGAGCAGAAATTTAACTGGTCCAGAGATTAAATATGTAGCCCGAAAAGAGGATTACAGGCTGTAACGTTTGCAGCAAGGAACCTACCTTGTCACTCCCTAAATCCTGTCCACCATTAACAAGGCAAAATTTATGAGTGTGATGGAATATCCTGCACTTATTTCGATGAGTGTAGCCTCAGCAAGACTCAGAATCTCAACACCATACAGGATAATGCAGCCACAAGAATTAGAGCATAAGTCAGCCATTTGGCCCCTCCTTCCTTTTCTGCCATTCAATAGGCTGATCAGACTGTGGTCTCAACTTTACTATCCTGACTATCTATGAGACCACAAACTGTCGTAATACAATTAGACCATTCAGCCGATGGAGAATGCACTGCTAATCAATGAGACCATAGCTGATCTGATAGTCTTCAGCTCCACTTTTCTGCCTTTTCCCCATAATCCTTGATTTCCTTACAGATTAAAAATTTGTCTACGTCAGCCTTGAATATGACCCCAGTTGTTATTGCCCTCTCAAGTAAAGAATTCCACAGATTCATTGGCATCTGAGAGAAGAAATTCCTCCTCATCTCTAAAATCGCTTATCTATTACTCTAAGATTATGTCCTCTGGCCCTAGACTCTCCCATAAGGGAAACTAGCTTTCCACATATACCCGTCAAGCCCCCTAGAATTATGTATGCTTCATTAAGGTCTCCTCACATTCTTCTAAACTCCAAAGCATACAGGCCAACCCTAGTCCACGTCTCCTCATAAGGTCCTCCAAAGCCAGGATCAACCAAGTGAACCTTCTCAGGACTGACTCCACTGCCAGTACATCTTTTCTTAGACAAAAGAGCAGAACAGTTTTCAGTTTTTCGGGTGTGGTCTAACTCATGTGTTTAGTTTTAGCAAGACTCATAATTCCTCTGTGCTCCAGCCTTCAGTAGTGTTTCTTATGCTATGTTCTTGTCCACTCACTTAACTTGTCTGTAGCCCTCTGCAAATGCTCTGTATTACCCTCACCACTTGACTTCCCATTTAGGGTCAGAGGACTTATCCAAATTAAGCTCCTTAGTTTTCTTTTAGTTTTCTCTCCTCCTTTTACCAGTTGATTATTTAGTATTTTTGAAATGCTATTAGTGTTTCCTACTTTGAAGACTCGTGCAAAGTGTTGATTCAACTCCTCTGCCACTTCCTAATTACCCATTGTTATTTCGCCAGCCTCATTCTCTAAGGCACTATGTTAATTTTAGCTGCTCTCATTATTTACCCGTATATAAAGAAGCTCTTGAGACCTGTCTTGATATTACTTGCAAGTTTACCCTGAAATATTCTCTCCTCCTCATTTTCTTGGTTATCTTTTGATTAATTTTATTTTTTTATCCCTATTCCTCTAAGTTATCACTAATATATGCCATATTGTATGATCGTTTTTTTTTCAATTTGATACTATCCTTAATTTCACTGGGTAATCACAGCTGCCTTATCACCTTGCTGGATCCTTTATTTCTCACTGGGATGTATCTCTTTTGAGAGCCATAAATTATTTTCTCAGATTTCTTCCAACGTTCCTCAACTGTCTTTGCTAAACTCCCTTCCCAGTCCTCTCAAGTTAGCTTTGCCCTCATTACTTTGTCATTAGCCTTATTAACATCTAGCACGGTTGTTTCCCCAAACCAGGCTTTTCCCCCTCAAACTGAATAGTAAATTCTGCCATGCCATAGTTACATCCCAATTATCTTTGATTTCTTTGTTGATAAGTTCTCTATTTAACTTAACCTTGAGTTCATTCAATGTTCCAGCCTCCACTGCTCTCTGGGATAACTGCACAAGTCAACAACACACTGAGAGAAAAGTAAATACTTTCTTTTATTTTAAATGACAATCTAATTTTTAAACTGACTGGTTCACAACTGACCTACAAGAGGAATCCTTCTCTCTGCATCCACCTTATTGGACTAAGTCCATTCTACATCTTACATGTTTCAACAAAGCCACGCCGCACTGGTTAAATTTCAATGTGTAAATGACAAACTCCTCAATTCTGCTTCAACTGAGAACTAAATTGAGTGAACCTTCTTTGAACTGCCTCCAGTATAATTTTATTCTTTTTTAGATAAGGAGTATAGTACTCTAGATGTAGTCAAATTAACGATTGCTCTAAAAATCCATCCAGTTAGCTAATAAAGAACAAGGAACAAAGAACAAAGAAAATTACAGCACAGGAACAGGCCCTTCGGCCCTCCAAGCCGGCGCCGATCGAGATCCTCTGTCTAAACCTGTCATCTATTTTCTAAGGGTCTGTATCCCTTTGCTCCCTGTCCATCCATATACCCGTCCAGATACATCTTAAAGGCACTAACGTGTCTGCGTCTATCACCTCCGCTGGCAACGTGTTCCAGGCACCCACCACCCTCTGCATAAAGAACTTTCCACGCATATCTCCCGTAAACTTTCCTCCTTTTCTCTAAATGTCTTTAGAGAAGGAAATTTGCCATCCCCTTCTGGTGTAGCCGACATGTGGCTTTATATCCAGAGCAATGTGTTTCACTCTTAACTGTCTTTGGGGACCCAGGTTCGATTCTGACCTTGGGCGACTGTCTACGTGGAGTTTGCACATTCTCCCCAAGTCTGGTGGGTTTCCTCTGGGTTCTCCAGTTTCCTCCCACAGTCCAAATAGGTGCAGGTTAGGTGGATTGGCCATGCTAAATTGCCCATAGTGTCCAGGGATATGCAGGCTATGTGGATTAGCCATGGGAAATGCAAGGTTACAGGGATTGGGTGGGATGCTCTTCTGAGGATTGGTGTCGACTCAATGGGCTGAATGGCCCGGTTCCACACTGTTCGAATTGAAAGAAAGTAAGAAATATTCACAGAAGAGTCAGTAGAAAGTTATTGCATAGGATATCACAAAAAAAATGCAAAACATGTCTAGTATGAGGAAAATAGCACCCTAACCACGAGAAAGAAGCAAAATAAATTTATAAAGGAGACTTATGGAGTGATATCAGCTGAAAATTCGGACAAAACACAACATCTCATATCAGGTTGACATTGTTAGGTCCAAAAGTGGCAAATTGTTTGTAGCTGTTAGAATAATGACTGCAGAGGGAGAGCATCAAGTGAAAGTTAAGTGTGAGATGCACACCAGTGCTTCATGTAATATCATGAGCTTTTCAGGTCTGTGCAAAGTTACTCAAAATGGTGACCTAAAAATAAACAAAGATATTCTGAGAGAGAGTAGTCAAAACTGTGCACATTTTGGCGATAGAGGCTAAAAGAGCAAGAGTTTAAGAGAACTGAATTGACAGAATTGAAGAGCAACTGGTCAACAGCCCTGAACATCAAAGAATTCAAACATTCTGTATAATCAGTTTCAATGAGAACAGAGGCCAGTTCTAATTTCATTCAGATTAAAATTTACTTTCTTCCAAGCTAGAAGAAGAAATATTTAACAGAGAAGTTTATTTCTATATTTGTTTGTGGTGTTAGTGCATCAAAGGTTAGGCCAGCTATATTGCCTATCGAGCTGTGGGCCTACAGTCATGTGTAGCTCAAAGACAGCGCCAACAGATGAAGCAAATTAGTATTAATATCGTGAATGGGTTAGTTCCTCCTTCATGGTTAATTTGATTGTTTTCCATCACATGGGGGTGCATGAACAGAGCTCTAATGCTGTAATGCCAGTGTGCTGGATACAGTTTGGCTATTCAAGACTTAAGATGCACAGGGATTAGCAATATTATGTCACCAGAATGATGAATATAAATCCAGACCATTACTGATGTTAGATGGGCACTTTTCCTAATGATGTAGATTGATCTTCAATGTATCAAATTTATTCAAGATTTTTGCTGCTTGTATTGTACAAGCATTTAATTATCCTGCAATTATGAGACTTATCTTTTGCAGATTTATCTTTTGTAATGCAAACAATGTCTAGTGAGGAATAATTAAATGATTAATTAGCCTTTGCCACGCATATCATTGTGCTCAGTAATGAAAAAAAGACCTCCCAATCCAAATATACATGGTCTCTTCATTTTTCTCTCTGACTGCTTGGTCATGTTTTTAATATGTTTCCTCTCGCAGGATACTCAACTACCTGCACAAAACATTCCTCATGTTGGGATTTTTCTGAATATTCTTTTAATATTTAGCACTCAGACCTACTCTAGATTTCTCTATTCATTATCCTGATCACAGGTAACCTATGTATTGCTGGAAAAGCTCAGCATGTCTGGCAGTATATGTGAAGAGAAATCAGAGTTAATGTTTCGGGTCCAGTGAACCTTCCTCAGAACTGGATTTCTCTTCACAGATGCTACCAGGCCTGCTGAGCTTTTCTAGCAATTTCTGTTTTTGTTTCTGAATTACAGCATCCACAGTTTTTGCAGTTTTTGTAGTTCTCCTTAGCTTAGCATTGTTCCAGAGTCTTGCCATGACGCAAAAACAAAATATTGCGGATGCCAAAGATCAGAAGTAAAAACAAAAGATGTTGAATTTTTTGCAAGTCCGACAGTATCTTTGGAGAGAGAAATAGTGTTAACATATGGGACCTTTTGCCCTTTAAAAATGATTACAGGGTGACATCAATTCTGGGTCTCAACTCTACAGTTCCCAGCCCATCAGTGTAAACTTGTGTGGGACTCCTAGATAATTGGTCATCTTGATGCCCATTGTCCAAGGAAAGATGGCAGTGGGATTTGTGGGGTGCAGGCCCAATAAGCCTCACCAGGAGAAATAAATAGCTGCTGTTTGACGTTGGACTCTTAAAATTTTGCTAAATTAATTATTTTAATAAATTAATTATGTTTTCCATTGTCAAACGACAGACTTTATATCTCTAGATTTAATTTTTTTTGCATCTTTTAAGAGTTGTTGCTTTTGGATTCCAAAATAAATATTTTTCCAAACAGAAGACTCATTGGTTAAATTGGTTGTTTTGTTCTTTGATACTGTTAAAGTGTGAAGTAAAACAAAAAGTCTGCAATAAACCCTAATTTTAAACCTAAGGTAAACTCTGTGTTTTGTTTGTCCTTTCTTGTTTTTCTTTTAATTCATTTTTAATTCATGATTGAGGCCATCACTGGCTAGACTATTGCCCTGAGGGCAGTTTAAGAGCCAGACCAGATAAGACCTATTTTAGAGCCACATTTTACTCCATATTTTTGAATGATTCCTGCATACATTTGAAGCAGAAACTATTGCTGTTGATACACAAGGTTAAAATAAGAAGCTTATTATGACCACATCAACGTATTCCAATACTAAGAATCAATAGATTGTCAGAGAAGAAAGGCTGATTGAAAAAGCAGAAGCCTTCAGGTTTGAAGAAATACATCTCAGAAGCTGAAACCAGAGGACAGGAGGCCAACTGCTAACAATAAGATTTTAGCTCAGGTCTGCCAATTTGTCTCTAGATGAGGGATCAAGAAGTTCTGTTTCAAGAGGTGTGAGTGGGTGGGGATATACTTCCTGTACAGTAACTTTCCAAATGCTGGACACACATAGGCCAATTGTAAGCAGAGGCTAAGTTTCATGCGCACATTGGAAACTACGAAAAGGCTAAGCATTGGCTCAAAATGGAAGTGAAAGTGTGCATATAAGTGGTTGTGAGACTGAGGAATGATTATCATTGTCTCTGATGATGATTGATGGGAGATAAAATTCGAGGTGGGGTTCCTTTCCTCCCACTCATTGGGACTGATGACTTGGTTTTATCATAAAATCCCTACTGCGCAGATAGAGGCCATTTGCCCATCAAGTCTGTACCGATCCTCTGAAGGACATCCCACCCAATTCCAACCTTATCCCTGTAAACCCCTATTTACCATTACTGAAATCTACCTAACCCACACATCTTTGGGCTGTGGGAGGAAGCCGGAGCACCTGAAGGAAACCCACACAGGCACAGGGAAAATGTGCAAACCCAACACAGACAGTCACGCAAGGCTGGAATCAAACCCAGGCTCCCTGGCGCTGTAAGGTAGCAGTGCTAACCACTGAGCCACCTTGCCACTCAACAGGTTGGAATACTAACCACTACAGTAACATGGAGCTGCTAATCGATTTTCTGTTAACTGAGAGAGTGACTCCTAGATGACTCCTCTTTAATGGGTACATTTTAGATGAAAGGCAGATGTCAGGCTTTTTCTTTGGAGCTTGTTTTATCTATTGATATTTATTTAGTTCAATTGCTCTAAGTTAAGCCCAGCAGCTCTGGACACCATCAACAAGATCTGATACGCCACTGTAAAGAAGGACCCCATTGGATTTGGCCAAATGTCCTTGTGGTAGACAGTAATCAAGTTCACTTTCCTGGTGAGCAACAATGGGTATTTTAACTCCTTATCCATCTATCTTTTATGCCAAATTTGAATGAAAATAACAGCAATTATTTTGTTTCTTTCAAGACATTATGGTATCCAAAAGCACTTTACAGCTGATGTATTTTTAGAGGCACAATTGGTATTTTAGAATGCACAGCAGCTAATGTACACAGACTGATGTCCAAACAGCAATGAATAACAATATAGTAATTTTTTTTCTATAAATGTTAGCTAGGGCATCGAGTATTGGCTATGTTAATACATGATATGCGCTGTAGGATCTTTCATATTCATCTGAGAAGGCAAAACTGTCCTCAGTTTAACAACTTATCCAAACGTGGCAACTCTGACAGTTCAGTACTCTGTCCAAACTAGACTGGAGTGTCATCACAGATTTTATGCTCACGTTCCTACGTTACTTTAACTGTCCACTTCAGGTTGCTTTATTTCACTGGTCCTGTAACCTTTATGCCCAACTTTGACAGTCATTACAGAGATTGCTTTCTCACACTTGACATACACTGAATGCCTGTCAGATTCTTTAGGGTTGTCATTTAATACAGAAAGCTCTGTGCTCGCTACACTGCAATTGTGAATGGATTTGTTACACTCAATTACACTTATCAAGGCAGTGGTAACATCAGTTTATCCAGAAGGGAATGATTTTACCTTTGTGAAGGTTCAATGAGATATGTGAAATAAAATTAGATAGTACAACCTATGCAATTAATTTGTCTGATAACATTCCATTTAAACTAGAAAAAAAAATCCTTCCATCTTCCTCCACCATGGCATAAAACCACAAGGCAGATATCACTTCCATTATCATTTCCAAGCACTGTTGATAAAAACAGCGGCATCTACATTGATAATATGCCAGGTTCCAAATAAGAGTCGAGAAGCAGGAATTTGAGATGAATGGAGAACCTCGACCAGCTCTGCTTCCATTACTTTGTAACTTCTTCAGAGCCATTTATTTTTCATTAGTTCAATTCTAGGTTAGATCACATGAAATGCAGGGAGAGCTAGCCACTCAAGATAGGTGACAGAGGATGATGATAGTGTATTGCACTTTGGACAAGAGACCTGTGACTAGCAATGTGCCGCAAGGATCAGTGTTGGGTCCACTGCCTCTTCTCATTTATAGAAATGACTTTGATCTGAATATAGGAAGAATGATTAGTAAGTTTGCAGATGGTACAAAAATGGGTGGTGTAGTGGACAGTGATGTTTAGGATGACACAGTGGCTCTGTGGTTAGCACACTGCTGTCTCAAAGTGCAAGGGACTTGGGTTCAATTCCACCCCGGGATGACTGCCTGTGTGGAGTTTGCACATTCTTTCCGTGTCTGTGTTGGTTTCCTCCAGGAGTTCCGATTTTCCTCCCACAGTCTAAGGATGTGCAGCTTTGGTGTATTGGCCATTTTAAATTGCCCAGGAGGGTAGGTGTAGACTCGATTGGCCAAATGGCCTGTTTCCACACTGTATGGATTTTGAGGGTGGACAGGAGTAGCAGATGGAGTTTGGTTTATATAAATGTGAGGTGTTCCATTTTGGTGTGGCAAATCAGGACCGGATTTATATACTTATGGTAGGGTCCTGGGCAGTGTTGCCAAACAAAGAGACCTTGGAGTGTAGGTTCAAAGTTCCTTGAAGACAAGAGTCACAGCCAGACAGGATAGCGAAGAAGGTGTTTGGTACACTTGCCTTTCTTAGTCAGTGCATTGAGTACGGGAGTTGGGAAGTCACGCTGTAGCTGTACAGGACATTGGTTAGGCCAGTTTTCAGATACTGCATTCAGTTCTGGTCTCCTTGCTATAGGAAAGACGTTGTTAAACTTGAAAGGGTGCAGAAAAGGTTTACATGGATATTGCTGGGGTTGGAGGATTTGAGCTATAGGAGGCTATTGTTCCTGGAGCATTGAAGGTTAAGAGGTGATCTGAAAGAGGTTTAACTCATGATGGGCATGGATAAGATGAATAGCCAAGGTCTTTTCCCCAGAGTAGGGGAGTCCAAAATTAGAGGGCACAGGTTTAAGGTGAGAGGGGAAAGATTTAAAAAGGACATAAGGGACAGCTTTTCATGCAAGAGGGTGGTGCATGTATGGAATGAGCTGCCAGAAAAAATGGTGGAGGCTGGTACAACTACAACATTTAAAAGGCACCTGGATGGGTACATGAATAGGAAGGGTTTAGAGGGATACGTGCCAAATGCTGGCAAATGGGATGAGATTAATTCAGAAATATCTATTTGGCATGGACGAGTTGAACTGAAGGATCTGTTTTCATGCTGTATAACTCTATGACTCAAACTCAGGTCTGACGGTTCTATGACAACAAAGACAAAGTATTTATTTACTATGTTTGCTACATCTTAATTCTTAGCTAAAAGCTTATTTTCAAAACTTGCAGCGATCCTAACCTTGTCAATCTTTCTATAGCTATATTGGACAGTTCATATTTTATATTCATTTTCTTCCATCTTAGCTTTCCCAATTCCTGCAGGGTCCTTACCTGCATTCTGCTTTCATTTATAGCATCTGCCATCTAAGTGCCAATTTCATCATCTATAGATTTCTAGCTTTTAAGTCGCTCCCCAAGAATATATTCCATTTGTACCCTTTCTATTTCCTGCTTTAAGTATTTCCATTCTGGTTAAACACAGAAATCAGAAGAAGTGAAATGAATAAAAAGCTTTGCCATTGAAGATCAACATCAGCTAAGAAGAAATTACATGGTTCTCTGCTCATATTGATTTATTTCCATAGAATTACAGTAATTATCTACTCCTGGACAATTGTTGATATAACTCATCTCAAGGCTAGCTCACTGAAGCAGAAACATTTATCAAAAGCAAACAGAAAATGATGTGCTGACTCATTTTGTTTAAAACAGTGCCTCATTGGACTTGACTTTATTTAATATCTTAACTGCTCAATAGTTGTCCTAAATCAACAAATGGTTATGCATTTTTTGGTGAAGCTTATTGAAGATATGTTCAAAATTCAAAGGATGTTAAAAAAATTGGGTGTGATAAATTACATCTTTAAAAAAGAAGTGTTGTGGGTGAACTCCTTTGGAATTTCTAAGTAAATTGATAAATCTACATAGAAAGTGTGGCTTGTACTGTTTATCTTGCTTGAGTTGCCATGGACTTGTCAAGGTCATGTTCCATTGCACAACTCCATCGGTTGAACGCTATGTCTCTATTGTCTACATGGATAATATCACTGGTAATAATCCACCACTGTTAAAAGTTGGATCTTAAGGCCTTGTGCTAGCTTTGGTCCATTTTCCTGGGCTATTTCTCTTTTAAGAGTTGGTGGTCTAGGTCATATTCTTTGATGTGATAGTTGCAGATAAGTGATGGGAGGGACTTTTGTTTGCCTAACACAAGCAATGCAGCCACTGGTAAATAATCTAGGATCGGCTCCAAGCAATAGTTCCATTCCTGTCTGGGAGTTTGTCCTTACAGTGAGCCAAGGTTTAAACAGTTGTAGCATCTTGAAAGGCGAAGCAACACAAGCCAAAAATGTTGCTGGTTTTGCACTTACAGCTGAGAGATACAGGAAAGTTCAAGTGAATCATTGTGACAAATTTTCAGAAGTTACATTTGAAATGTTACTGCCATAAACCTAGATACACAAAAAAGCATGCAGGAGTTCAAGTCAACAAAGGTTAGTTATGTCCTCTTGCTGAACATCTGTTACCTTCCCCCTCCAGGCCTTCCATGATGAGACCGACTCGGGAAGCAAAGCTATGAGGCTAGGAGCACACCAAAGCCATCCTTTAGAATTTAACTGGACTGTACTGAAATGCACCTGAAATTCATCCTACACCTGAAGTGTGCCATCAAAATTACAACAGCATTCTCTCTGATGATCCTGATTTCTTCATGGAACACTTGATAGAAATTTTCAACTTCTATGACAGAAAGCACTAAGATGCCATTAGCTATGACTGTACAAGTTTCCCTGATTTTCCATTATCCACCCTGACAGCTTGTGAAAGAATGCATGGATATGAGATGCCTGAAAATGAAGACTGCAGCCAGAGAAGCAAGCAATTACTTCCATGACGTGGTGCTGCTGATCACAAACTACATGGATAGGAATGAGAGGAACACTTTTACATTGACTTAGGTGATACGATTCATTAATGGACTATACATTACCATGTAGATTCGGCCTACAACCTCCTGTCCTTGACACAGTCTTGCCACTCTGATCTACCCTATCTGGGATATAGGTGGAGGCAGAGTCAATTGAAGTATACGAGAGGGTATTAGATGATTATTTGAATAGAAACAATGTGCAAGTGTATGGGGTTAAGTTGGAAGAGAATACCTTACTCTGCTGTTAAACATGGGGAAGGTGATAAACCAGTTTCTCTAGAAGACATTGGACTTATGACTTTGACAATTTTTCAATGCACTTCTGCAATATTACTGATGTCCTGTACCCTGAAGTAGGGTACAATGATCTTAAAGTTTAAGAATACTGAGTAGCTGTCAACTATGACTTGGTTGGGTTGGGTTGGGTTTGGGTGAGATGTTTTGGTTGTATCAGGATACAACATGTTTCATAACTCATTGTTGGCTTTTTTTTTTAATTGAAGAAGAGCTTCCATAAGTACTACTGCCTACGTGTTCTATTCATGTCAGATTACTTAGCAATCGGGTGCCTTAGGTCTCCTCTGATGTATAACATGCCTGGTTTCCTAAATTCTTCCTCCTCTTCTGCTTTCAAGAAATGCAGATGCAGGGGTATGTCTAATAAAACTCCCACTGAGATCACTTTAGATTTGGGAAAAGGGCAAAAATAGAAAACCACATCAAAAAGGTAGACAATAAAACAGTAGCTAACAGCAAAAGCAGCTAAAAATCTTAGCAAATCAATGTGAAAGTAGAATTTTGACGATATTTGTGAAGTTATGCTTGAAAATAGGTCTTATTCTCAACAGTACCTGCTTGATGGCTACATCATGCAATCATTAGATACATTTGGGCAACACTGAAACACACACAGGTATGACATGGAAGTGATGCTACAATGTCAGAACCTAGAAAAAAATAAGGCTCAGATCCAGTGTAATAGATCATTGTTGTGTTTTATAGATTTATTGACCAGAACATTTGATAAATCTTGCCAGTGGGTCTAAAACTTAACACACAAAGCAAAGGAGTTGGAAAAACAATGGGCTCACCTACAAATTCCTTCATGCTCAAGACCCAAGGATAGTTTGAACTCTCCACAATTGGAAGACTTCAGCATACTGCTTGGAGGCATTCCTCCTTGACTAACTAAATAAGGAGCAATTTTAAGTCTTCTGCTCTTGCTCACATACTGTGGTCAGAACTTTTTGAGGTGCTGGGGTTGGAATGCTTGACACTCACATCGCTGAAGGAAAGTTTATTGGACAGCTAAATTGGCCAAATTGAAGCTCACCGTGCAGACGTAACGCCTTACTTTTGGACTCATTGAAAGAAGACCCACCCTCCTGCCAATCTTATCAGTCAGCAACTCCATCTTTCCTGGCTTTGCCAAGATCTTAGTAAAGGGCACTGCTAGACTGCACAAGGCAGCAAGAAGGTGGCCTAATGAATCCAGAAATGGTGAAGTAGGGATTGACCAGATCAGGGAGTTAGTGAATGGGGTAGTTTTGAATCAGAATCACAGAACTGTTGCTGTGCATTGGCAACAATTTGGCCCACTGCATCTGTATCAACTCTCCAAAGGGAATTATGACATAGTTCCAGCTTTCCCCCAATTACCCTTAAACATTGTTTCTATTTAAATAATCTTCCAACACCCTCTTGAATGCTTCAATTGACTCTGCCTCCACTGTACATCCTGGCAGCATATTCCAAGCACAAAGTATAAAAAAGCTTTATTCTCATGTTACCATGTCTACAAATCACTTTAAATTGAAACCTTCTCATTCTCAATCCTTTCAAAAGTGCGAACAGTTTTTCTCAATCTACTCATGAATTTGATGTCCTTTCTTTCCCAGGGAAACAGTACTAAAGTCTCCAATCTATGCACTTAACTGAAATTTGTATCCTTAGGACCATTTTTATGAATCTGTTCTGCACGCTCTCCAGTGAGTTCAAATCCTTTCTGCAGTGTGCAACAGTACACAATATTCCAGCTTAGCTCAAACAAGTGTTGTGTATTAGTTCGTCATAGCCTTCTTGCTCTTGTACTTTGTGCTTCTATTAATATAGTCAAGGAAACTGTGTGCTTTTATTCCTACTCTCTCTGCCTGACCTACCACCTCTAATCATCAATGAATATATACACTCAGTTTCCTCTAGTGCTGCAAATCTTTTGTATTGTACCTTCATTTTACCTGCCCTTGTCCTTCCAAGCAAAATGCTTCACCTCACATTCACTATAATGGACTTCATGTGCCATCTAGCTGCCTCTCCACCAAGTTGTCCATGTCTTTTCGGAGCTCTGCAAGTGTTGTCCCCCAGTGTCTACAATGCTTTTGAGTCCGTTACATCCATAAAATTTGAAATTGTCCCCTGCACACCAAAATCTGAAACATTTATTGGGGAAAGCAAGGCCCAAACTCAATCTCAAAAGGACACCACTGAAAACCTTCCTTCAGTCCAAAAAATATCCATTGACACAACTTGCTCAAAGCAAGAGGTGATGGCGTAGTGGAATTATTGCTAGATTATTAATCCAGAGCCCCTTGTAATGTTCTGGGGACTCATGTTCGAATTCTGCCACGGCAGACAGTGGAATTTGAACTTAGTAGATAAGTATGGAATTAAGAGTCTAAAGATGACCATAAAACCATTGTCAATGGTTGGAAAATCCCACATTAATGTCCTTCAGGGAAGTAACCCTTTTTACCTGATCTGGCCTACATGTGACTTTAGACCACAGCAATGTGGTTGACTCTCAACTGCTTTGTGGGCAATTAGGACCAGGCTGGTCATTGATGCTCATGTCCCATGAATGAATGAAAAAAAAGAGGATATGGTAGCTATTTGGATAATGATACTTAAACAGGGACATGAACAGACAGTGTCCAAGCATAGTAAAACAGTAGAAAACAGGGTAAATGGGGAAAAATGGCATAAAGACAAAATTAATAGCTGTTGAATGCTTACAGTATTTGGAACAAAATGCAAACATTATTTTAATTCTGTTTTGGTCACCTGGCCTCCTCCCCACCTATCCCTGAAGATATCTAATATGAGACAGAATGTGGCTTCACACTTCAGTAATGCTGCCCAATGTGTTCTCCTTCAGACCACTGGGAACAGAAGGAATGTTCTATTCCAATGGGACACCAAGAGGAGGCCACCCCAATAATGCAGCCTTGACTGAGGTTGTCCTGGGGTCAGTTTCCAAGAGGGCTCAAGGGAACATGGATCTCTGCCACAAGAACATTAATGATATGCCATGCTCAGCCAGAGCAGGTGTCACTTTCTTGTTAATACTTCATGCCACTGGGAGTGCAAGTTTGCATTGTACATTTGCCTCTGCAGAGGACATTTCCATCAGAAGTTTCAACTGCACTGAATATGTCTCAATAGCTACAGCTACCAATGTAGCACTGTTTACACCACAGTGGTACTGCTGTCACACATTTGCTATTGTTCATAGTTAAATCACAAAAGGGAACTACAACTTAGCAGCTCACGTACCATTGGCCCACTAATCTGTTTTCTCAACTGATATGTTTTCATCAAAAGGACATGGACCCTAGCACAAAAGGTGGCTTTGGTCAAAATACCTTAGTGGTATCTCAGACACACATATCATATAATGTTTTTTTGTCCTTCACTTACTCTAACTCTTGGCAAACAGAAGCACCCTCATTCAAAACCCTGAATTCCTCAGATGCCACAAAACACATTCTTCTTACGAGTAACACAAAAACAGACTTTCACAGCTCTGGAGACTGAAATCTCAATCTGTGTCTAGAATGCAGAGAAAGTGCTCGTGTACCCATGCTAATATCTCTTAGTGATTGTCTCCTTCTGCAGGAGAAGAATATGCATAATAAACATGAATGTGCTCAGGTCATTCACCTAGGCATTGCTAGTCTGGGACATTCCAAAGGTGCATTGTCCCTGCGCATCCCTATGCCAGCAACATAGTTAACTCCATCAGATCAGGGTGAAAAGGTTGCAACTACACCTATCCAGGAGATCCCTATCAGGCTGCAGCCCTCCAGGTCCTAGACCATAATAACTGAGGCAAGTCAACAAAGCCTTTAGCAGGATTTCTCAAGCTGTGCTGCAGCTGTTGAGGTCGCAGCCAAATGCAGAATTAGAAAAAGAAAGAATGAAGGACCTCTAAATCACTTAGAAAGTGCAGGTATAACGTGCCGAGAGCAAACAGACTGTTAACCTCTGCTGTCCTCTGGAAGGAACAGGCCCACAAGCATTGCAACCTTAACCAAGATGTATGGGTTTTGAAAGTCAATCAGCATTATATAGGGTCTCTACATCAGTGCAATAGATGAATGCCCATTGCTCAAGATGTATGCACAGCCCCCGTGTATTCCAGCATAGCTCCATCCTGATGCTCAGAAACTGAGCATGAGGTAATTACACCAGAAGTTAACAAAATAACTTTCATCGAATGCCTAACAAAGGAGCCGAAGGTCTAATTGTGAGAAATCAAACATTCTCTTAAGGGCCGAAAAGCCTGTCAGCCGCAATTGGCTTCTAACTCTAAGTGTCTAGAGACATTGGCCCAAAGTCATTTGGTCTCAAGACTGGCAGCTATTCGATTCTTTTGAGCCTGTCTGCCACTTTTCATTACTCTCCCAGCTTCTCCAGCATCTGCATTATCAGCTTCACTATCTTCAGCATCACTGTTAGACTCCCATTGTTTATGTGAAGACACATGTGCTTGGCCTATCTTCCCCTCTACTAATTTGTCACCTCATTGTTGAGCTAGATTGTGCAAAATTCTGAAATCACTATCCTGGAGATATGGTCTGGTGAATACTGGTGGTAGTTGTAGGTGGTGACATTTCTAATCACATGATTCGTTGGCATTCACTTATCTGCAGGTAGCTGCAATGCCTTCAGAGTTAGGCATGGTACACTCTTCCAGGACGTTGAAGACATTAGTTCTCCTCTTCAGGTGCCGCTTGATGATCCAGACCTCTGAGCTTCAGGTTTCTGGTGCTGTTAGCAGTGGATATTCCTTCATTTTTTTCCTCTTCCTCCTCCATAGGCAAAGAAAAGGCATAGCAAAGCCAATACAGTTGGTGGACTTAGCTAGCCAAACATTTAGCATTGAATGAACTGATGCTTGGTTTCTTCGAGAACCTGCCCTACATAATCTCATCTTTGGGCTGTTTCAGTCTAAGCAAAACACCTGCCCTGCATCCACTTCAACATGGTGAGGGCTATCCTATATGACCCTGCCCAACAACACTATACCCACGCGCATAATTCCTGCAGTCTAGGACATTAATATGTACTGATGCAAAACAGGTTGCTTGAAGGGCTCCAAGGTTGTAATAATAAGAACACTAATCTCACATTGAGAATCCAAATTTTGTTCCCCTGCCTAATTACGCTCCCATTCACAACCCTTTTTTTAAAAGCTCAGGGTTGTCCCAAAACATTCCATCTGATCTATTCTCTCCATTTTTTCACCTATAGAATTGATTTCTTATCAGAAGTTGCAGTAGAAAAACTTGTTAATATAAAATCCTCAGTAAATGGCATCATTTTCAATAAAATTATGCCCTCAGAAGAAAAGATAACACTGTTTGCTGCTTTTCAGTTGCTAAGTAATCACAGGAGACTGTTAGTATAAAATGGTTGAATACTCAACTTTCAGACAGACAGTAGTAATTTCACATGAAAGGCTGCTTGTCACTTGAATTTAATTCCTTCCACTTGGTGATTTCCACCTATCTTCAGCAAGGTTGTGGGTGGGGTGCCATATGGAAACAGAATTTTCTATTTTCTGGAACAAAATACCTTTTGACATGGCTCACTCGATTATCATCTGTCAGTCATTGCGAAGCACCATGGATTTTAGTAGCAGAAAGCCTTATGAGTCAGACAATTCTGTCCTCCAGATATTTTTGTTGCAATATATTACTTATCTTCATGGATGCACTTTTGTTAATTCTTGCAATTATGATAACATTTATTTTCATATATCCATTTGTGGTGTGTAAATTAACAGATTGTAACATTTAAGACCATAAGACTGGGTTTATTTGATTTTGCCTCAGTACAAGGACTTGGCTTGTTGCAATGTTTTTAATTGATCACTCAAATCAGTTCAAAAAGTTGGTGACCAACATTTAAAGAATCAGCTACTTTTCTAATGAGAGTCAGTGAGGGTGACTCCACGTTGCTGAACATCGGAATAGGAGTAGGGCATTCAGCCCCTTGACCACATTTCACTATTCAATGCGATCACGCCTTGTCTGTGAGTTAACACTATACCAGGCCCATTTCCCTTTATACATTTGCTTAACAAAATTTTGCCTCTGTCATATAAGTGTTGCTGTCGGTTGGCTCCATGCAGTTGGGATAAACCTGTGGCAGTAAGGTTCTGCTCAGTGTAGCTAGAGAGCTAGAATTATTACAGTAATTAGACGGCAGAATGCAGTCGTTTTAAGCCCAGTAGGATGCAGTCTTGGGAGAAGAGATTGAGCCGCTGGGAGCTGAACAGTGGTTGGCCATAGTGTGGTTGAAAAGCTTGGACCATGTCTGTGTTTAAATGATGGCATATAGACTGACCATTACAGTGGCATACATTCTCAAAGATTAGTCAGATAAACAAGGCAAACAAAAAAAGGGCCTCAAAAATTGGCTCTTGGGGTAGATCGAGCCTACTAAACTTGTATGAATTAGAGCAGATGTTAACTGGGGATCAAACTAGCTTTCTGAAAGACGAAAACTAATATTCCTCATGTGAAAGACAATTTTAATTTTTGTTTTGTGACTCACAGTCATTACCCTTATTTAGGTAAATTGTTGAGAAATTTGTGGGATATTTCTTGGTTATATCTGCAATTTCACGTTCACTTTGTGATGACCAACCACAGTTTGCCCCATATTTACCACATGTTTATTTTGGTTGTTAAGGTATAAATTGTATATCCATTACAGGTGGGTTCAGATTACTAACTTTGCATAGCAAAGTTAATTTTGTTTGTTCAAAACCATGAAATAGTCTGGCTTTGTTCCCTTAGTAAGTATTTGGGATTTCAAACTTTACCTGCAATAAGCAAAAATAAGTGAATGATCACTAACCAGACTATAAATTAATTTGCTGGCCTTGCCTAGGATTGTAACACATTATAAAATCATGTCTCTTCCATTTAAAATGGAATTTTGAAAAATAAACATATCAAGATATAATTATATCCTTTACCACGGGAAGTACTTCCAGCAGAAGCTCTGATTAGGTTGGTGTAGAAATCATTTTAGCTACAAAATGACAACTTACATACGAAATGTTCATAATAAATTTAAACATCAATCACTTATAATGGCAATATTAAATTTAGGACAAAATGTATACGGAAGATTTTAACCCAGCTTTCTGGTGGGAACTAGGCCAAAGGTCAGCAACATTCAATTGTGAGATCCTGCTCCATATCCGTAGTTTGTAATTTTAATCTACTTCTTTGGGTAGGCCTCAAGGACAAATGTTTAAAACTAGTGGGGGCTTCTTTTCGATCTATTGTAGATGCACGGACAAGGTTTGGATCATGTAATTGATAATGCCCAACTGCAAATTTAACCAGTGAATTGAGCAGAAATATCATTCATTCTAGGTTACATCAGGGCTTCTTGCATGCTATTAGGCTCATTCTGTCCAACGTTGCATGAGTGGCCTACATTTCATACTGCTAACTTAATTTTACAGCCCAAAACTGCTCGACTACCACAGCCATCAGGAGTATCCTCAATGGAAGCTCAGCAGCCTTGAACAATGGTGGTCAAGGGGACTTACACACAGGATCATGGAATCATAACCACTGCCAGGAAACCAGGCACAGATTAGAATGTGGTGCAGTCTGTGTTTGCAAGGAAATGAAATATTTTGAACGTGAAACCCAATTTATTGAAAAAGATGGCAGAATGGTGTATCTTGGACCTTATCGAATTTGGTATTGCACATAAAGGCTAGTGTTGTTTGATCCTATTTTGTTATGTCCAAGGGAAATGAAATATAGGTATTTCTCCTCATGTAGAGCTTTTCACATATAGAGCAGCATGACAAGACCAGCTGTGAATATTATGTAATCTTTGTGAATGCAGTCAGAAATATTTAAACACCAGCACAATCATTTTCTTAGCAGTCAACATAATGTTTTCATGTTTCTAAAACACCCAAACATTGCTCTCAACCTCACATAACAAACAGCAATTAACCACACTGTAAGAGACAAGCTCTTGAAAAATGCTGGTGATGGTTTTTCCAACCTACGAGCACATGTTACTAGGCATGTTAGCTGTTGGACAGAACAAAATCTCAAAAATTTATACATAAAGGATCTTATTTTAGTGTTATCAGTAATTTTAGTAATTCAGGTAAGCATCCTGGATGCATACAGAATGCCATGATGCCCTCTTGTATATAATATGCTTGACCAGAAGACTCAGGAGCTTAATCATCTTTTCATCTGAAAAATGGCTGTGGTCTCTAGGACATGGGTTTACCCTGATCAAGCACCAGACAATCCTATTTCAGAATTGCTACACATACGTATGGAATAAAAAGTGGTCCTTAATGACTACTGAACGCGAAACTGAAAGGAGTGGTGCTCCCCATTAAAACCAACATCCTGCCAGCTTCTGTTCACACTGTCATGACTGCCTCCCTTCCAAGAGAGAGTATCCCAGCCAGTTTTGCGATAGAAGTAACTGGACAGCTGCCTCTGGGGACTGCCCCTGGAAGCTGTACTTCACAAGTGCTATCCTAATGAGCGTGGAAAGACCAGTTTGTCGTGGTCCTCCTTTTAACTTTATAGGTGTCCATTGTGCCAGGATTGTGCCCCCAATCAGGTGGAGCATTTCAGAAGAAACATGATCCAGTTTCCATGGATGCAAATTTATCTTCAAATTTAAATTGTACTCTTAACTCTTTACTTTCTCTTCTGAAATGCTTGTCATTCATGGTGGATTAAACTTGACGGTAAAGACAGAAACTAAGCCTCAAAAAAAACTTTCTCTGAAGACAATTAAATCAGTTCCCATTCACCAAACTCAATCCTTTGTCTTTATGACTGGCTGCTGAACATCAAGATAATGTTGTTCCTACCTAAAGGGCTTTGAAAAATTGTATCTTCAAACATATATACAACTAAATGATAGAAACACCTTACCTTGCACTATCAAATGCACTTGATAGGTCTTAGGATGGTGCTGGGTCTGCACTGAACATGTGTAAGGACCTTCATCAGACACATCCACCTGTTGAATCTGAAGGCTATACTCTAAGCGAGCGCTGGTCAACAGAGTGACTCGAGGGTCCAGGGACCATTTGTCATTTCCAGCAAAAATGATGTTAGATCGGTTCAGCCAAGCAACCTTTGAGATTCTGTCATCAACATAGCACCTTCAAAAAAGACAAGACTTCCAATCAATGTCGTTAAAATAGTAACTAAAAGAAACAGATAAAATACAGAGAATTTATGAATAAATTCAAATATCGTAACAAGTTTTTATTCTGTTCATCCTAAAGGCTAATATACAGGAGCATGCTGTGACTACATTATTTATACAGGAGATAATGGATGGTTACATGAAGCATGCACAGGATATTCATAGACAGAAGTGGCTTTCACACATTTAGCACAAACTGAGAGAACAAAAATTTGTCAGTCAAAATCTTTGACTGGAATACTAGCAAAAATTCTTTACCAGATACCCAGATGCTTTTTCCATGTATTTTATTGTATGCAGAAAATTTGATACAAGGCTAATGGTGACTACTTTTATTATTGCAGGCCAATTAAAATAATTCAAAGTGATGCCTAGCCACACTGATTAATCAGCTATGAACTCTGAATCAACAAAATGCAAGACTCAGATATTTGACCTGATGTGTGCCTCGTGTTACATTTCAGAGGATTCACAATCTTTATTTAAGATAAAAGTACTGTATATTTGTTCTAAAACTGGTTTTGGACAGTACACAAACTTACTCCAAATCAGCAAGGAACAGGTGCTTGCAATATTAATGAAAGCAAAATACTGCAGGTGCTGGAAAGATGAAACAAACACAGAAAATGCTGGAAAAACTCAGCAGATCTGGCAGTATCTGTGGAGTGAGAAACCAAATTAACATTCTGAGTCTACAATGACTCTTCTTCAGAAATTAACCCAGTTTGACGAAAAGTGACATTACACTTGAAACTTTCTCTCTCCACATGTGCTGCCAGACCTGTGGAATTTCTCCAGCATTTTCTAAGTTTATTGCAAATGTTAAATTGTTTAAACATTTTTTTTCGTTATTTCCTTTCTGAAAATAATTCTTAACAAATACAGTTCTAACAGATCAGAAATCCCAAAATACACACAATGAACGCCAAAATATGCAAAATGAATATCATATTTTGAAAGCACAACAGCATATGCAGCATTTTAAAATATATTTAAATGAAATGCACAAGTTTGTTTTACAGTTGGAATTTAATTATAAGGAATATTGTATATGGTTTCTCTGCAATTGACAGTTGTGTACTATAGTATGTGTGGCGTACGTAAGAGAATACAACAATGAAGAATTGCTATATCACAGACTTCAAACAACTTGCTTCTACAGTTTATTAATACAGGTTTGAGTCTTCCAAAAAAGTCAAGGCATAATAATTAGTAATATGTTATTTTCTTCCATCATTGGATATCTAGTACCATGCTCACAGATGCACTCTGGAAGAAATTGTTTATGTTTGTTGCCGGGCACATGGCTGAAGCTCTTATTGGTGCAAGTTGAATATAAAAGTCCATTATGAAAAACATATCGTAAGACAGCACCGGATTTGAGAAAATATTTATTTTAGTCACAATTATTATTTTAAACACATTTTATAAATATATCTATTATATATAAAACATACCTTTTATATATATATATATATATATGTATATAGTTTCTCAACCTTGCAACTAAACAATTTAGACATTTCTCAAAATGCAACAATATAAGACTGTTGTATCCTTTCTGGTGGGTTGGCACAGGGAGTATACATTTTTAAAATCACCACCAAAACACTGCTTGTGAAAAGCTGTCATTTCATAAATGGATATAGGCTGCTTCAAGGCACTATGTAATAACAAATAATGAAGCATGCACCATGCAGCGATGAATAATGTACCTCAGAATCTGATTGAAGACAGTGATTTTGACGACCTTACCAAATGAATTTTGATACAGCCTCATAAAACAGTTTTTGCAATGCATTCTTTTGTGGTTTTATCGTTTTTCAAATTAGCAAAAGAACTGTATATTTTGCCACTTCTAATAATAGTGTAACTGAGGTTACATCAGATTAATTTTGGTGACTTTGAAGATCAAGGAATTCAATAAGATACATTAAACCTTTTCATACATTTATTACAGACTGCTATTCAACAGTAATCAAGGAAGCCCAGAATTAATGTGCAACAATTTGAGTCACCGAGAGTGACTTTGTAGAATAGACCATCAGAATTTCTCTCCCACTGTCTTTGCTTACACAAGGAAACTCAATTTTGAGATTTAGGAAGCAAATAAAAAATATAAAAGATAGAATAAAACAACAGAATGTCTGGCAATATTTTAAATGACAAAAATATGGAAGCAATTCCTCCTATGACTGTCTTTCTCCCTGTGGGAAACTTTGACTTTGTGTGATCAATAAGACAGGTGATATCTATTTGGACATCTGTTATATGCATCTCAAACTGAAGTGAGAACTGGCAAGATGAATACTGGGCAGCTGAACTGAATATGCATGTTTTACACTTTTTCAAAAGTCAAAACTACAATTCTTTGACAACAAGTTGTTTGCCTTCTCTGTATCTGTCTTTTTGCCTCTTCAATTTGTCTTTGATTCTCCTTGCTTCATGGTTTTTCCCTCTCTTGGGAAGAATTTTATGCAGCTGTGAGGCAAAGAAAAAATAACAGAATAGCTAAAAAGAAGTTGCAGACCAGGAATAAACGTGACCACTAGCCCGCAAGACAGGCATATCTAGAAAGAAATAGTGCAGGCAAGTGGAATATGTTGGAGTTAATATTCAAGTATATTCTTTTATTTTGATGAGTGCAGTTGACCTTCATGCTGTTAACTATGGCCTGAACCTTATGCTTTTTTTTTGGCTGAGTCTGAGTTGCATCAATTGCTTCAGAGGGTTTCTCACCTAGAGGTCCAGTGAGCTTTCTTGCTGTGAAGACTAGTTGGCTTTCTCACCCTAACTTACCAAACCTACCTCAATAACTTACCAACCAGACCAAATCTGTGAAATCTCTCACATCCAGTTTCCACCCTATTTACCGTGTGCTGTTCTAGGACCGTGTCACCGCTTAGTGGATATTGTCCAAAGATTGGTGTCACTTGTGCCATCTTTAAATAACCATAATGTATCCTGACAAGGATAGGCATTCTGAACCCACCCAGCCCATTGGTAGACAGAATTGGATCTTTTTGAAACATTGGAAGGTGGTACCACATTTCTCCAACAGAGGCCTGGAAGTCCTGGTGGACGGATGGTACAAAGGTAAGGCATCTTCTTCCCAGTGGACCGGCAAGAGAGGTCATGCCACCAGATTATGCCAGCCTGGTCTAAGGTCACCACCAAAGTCATTGCTGTCTCCAAGATACAGAGAAACGGGCAGCAATGTAGAAAGAAAATCAATGACCTACACCAGGGTAGGTGCCACATTTTTCTTTCTGCCACCTCACACTCCATGTATCAAAACAACTGCACATACATCCTACCAAGCCTCAAGCACCACCAACCTCCTGAAACATATTCTTCACCCTCAGCCTCTCACACCACTAACCCTGCATGCTCTCCACTCTCTGTCTTCTCAGTCCCTCAGAACACCTCACCACCTTTCCCCCACATGCACTAGGACTAACATCTGTGCCACAGACTATCATCTCACTCATTTCTCTCCTTTTTCTAATTGCAACAGAAGGCAGTGTATAACTAGGCAGAGAGAGACCGGATGAGTGCAGATACACCCGACATTGTGCTCCATGCTTGCTATAAGGGGAACAGCCTAGCCCTCCTAGAATACAACCATGGCCACTCCTGCAGGAATGTCAAGTCATCCACGTATCATAAAATGAGCAAGTACCTCTCTGCATATCACTTCCGGTCTTTCAATAACCCAACTATTAGTCTCAATTGTTGGACACCACTTGCAGCCATCAGCCATGACTCTCTGCCTTTTGTCTTGCAAGCCTCCTGATGACCTCTGTGGAAAAGCAGCTGGCTGCGGAAGAACTGCCTTCCTGTGAATGATAGTATTGAGTTTGTCAGAAGAAGCATTATCAAGGCTGCCTCTGCACGCCTAAACAGACTAGATACTGAAGTCTCAGTGGGAATCACAGGCACCGCTCTACAATGGCTCCAAAGCTGACTAAGGAGCAAACAGCCCTGGCAACTGGCACATCAAAGGATTGTTGGAGGCCAGGAAGTTGCACAGTCCCAGGGAGGAGATAATCCTGTACTGGCAATCAAGGACCTCACCTCACCCAAATGCCATGGAGGAACAGCAGTGACAGATAGGCATATGGGAAAAAATTGCCTTTATTTCCTAGAAAATGCAGCAGTGCAATAAATCATGCAATCCCCTGGTATGGAGGTCACTCAAAGCAGGCAGCATGCTGAGTCCGCCAGGTGCTCACTATGGTTACCATGTCAAGTTTTCATATGGCTAGCTTGATTAGCGAGCTTGGTAAGATGGAAGGCTGAATATTAATAAAGGTGAGTTACGGCATTAACAAAATTAAACAAGCAACAATAACCATTAATTGACATTGTGCCACTGCCACGTGAAAATCTTGCCATGTTGCTTGTGAAAAGCAGTAAAAGATGGAGCGAGATGATCACAACGTTAAGCTGGGCTTCAACATATATCTCACCTAAGCCAAGTTGCTCAGGCACTTCTAAGATTCCACCCTATGTGTTTTTTGGCAAAATTAAACAACATGTGTGAAAGGGCAACACCGAGATGGATACAAGATTAGCTAAAGGACAGGTAACACAAAGGAATATGGCAGGAAGAATACAAACAGGCAGTATAATCCAAATGGTAGAATTAAAAAGAGGATGTAAGAATAGAGAGATCCTTGGTGTATAAGCACAAATCCTTGAAGTTGGGAGGACAATTTAAAAAGGCCACTAAAGAGTACATGGAAGTTTTGGTTTTATCAATAGAAGAATAGAGTACAAGCAAGGAAGTTTTACTAAAACTTACGCAAAACACAGTTTTAGCCTTAGCTGAAATTCGGAAAAAAAAGAGTCACACCGTACTTGAAAAGTTAACTCTGTTTCTCTCTCCATGAATGCAGCCAGACCTGCTGAGCTCCTCCAGCAATCTGTGTTTATTTCAGTCTTCACTGGTCAATTGTTCTCGATTCTGGGCAACACACTTTCAAAGTTAACACAGTGTGGAGCTGGAGGGACACAGCAGGCCAGGCAGCATCAGAAGAGCAAGAAAGTTG
The DNA here is from genome assembly GCA_024137785.1 of Ginglymostoma cirratum. Classification (NCBI taxonomy): domain Eukaryota; kingdom Metazoa; phylum Chordata; class Chondrichthyes; order Orectolobiformes; family Ginglymostomatidae; genus Ginglymostoma; species Ginglymostoma cirratum. The sequence continues at coordinate 94,665 of JAHRHZ010000031.1, forward strand.
ACGTTTTGGGTTGGGACCCTTCTTCAGAAAACCCGATCCGAAACATCAACTTTCCTGCTCCTCTGATGCTGCCTGGCCTGCTGTGCTCCTCCAGCTTCACACTGTGTTATCTCAGACTCCAGCATCGGCAGTTCTACCTACACTTTCAAAGTGATGCATAGGCTTTGAAAGGGTTCAGAAAAGATTTACTAGAAAAATTACAGGAATGAGAATTCAATTGCATGAAGGGATGTACAGACTAGCAGTCATTATTATCCTCAGAACAGAGAATGTTAAGTGGAGATTTCATTGAGGCGAGTAAATTTTGATCGGAAAAGCTAGTTCCACTTGCAGGTCACTAACCAGGAGACACAGATTTAAGGTGTTTGGGAAAAGAACCAGAAGGGACATGAGAAAGCTTTTTCTTGTGACAGGTGATAATTCCAATTGTAATTCAATGCCTGAAAGAATGCGGAAGCGGACTCATAGAAACATTCAAAAGAAAATTGGATTAGCACTTGAAGGGAAAAGAATAATAGGCTAAGAGATGGGAGTGGGATAAATTGGATAGCTCTACAAAAGATAGCCCAAATAGCCTCATTTTACGTTATATCATAGGAATATAAAAGATAGGACCAGGAGTAGGCTTTACAGCCCTGCATGTAGGTTTTGCCAATTCGTGAAATCATGGCTGATCTTCAAACTCTTTTCCAGATTTTCAGGTCAATAAGTTAGCATTACTTCCAAGATCGGCAACTTTAGCAAACAGTATCTTATGAAGTTTTTTATAGACTGATGTCTAGAAATCCGAATGAATAACACCCATAGAGTCGTATTTTTATTTTTATATATGATACATAAACAACAACCTAATAATTAGATTTTTCTTCACACTTTATGTGTCTGTGTATATCACTTGTTCATTTGTTGTTTCTCATTAGATGGTCTAAAATACATGGAATTCCTTTCTCCCACAAACACTCTCACAGCACCTTCAGACAGTGGAATTCTCAATATCACAATACATAAAGCAATATATGTCACTAGATGATCCTTATCCCACATTCTTGACTTATTCCATAGTTCCATGCACTGACTTAAAGCAAGCCAAAAAAGAAAATTGTTTTAGATTGATGATATTTAATCCATTCATAATTAAACCACCATATCATGACCTCATTCTTCCAGACAATTAATTTTTAGTGAGTTCACTGTCAGTTTATCTTTTTGACAATGTACCACATCATATAAGTCGAATTATAACTCATCTAAATAGCAGGATATACACCTTATTCAATATATTAGGATTGCCATTCAGAGTTTAGTTCAAAGAGACAATACCAATTCCAACCTGTCTCCCTGGCACTCCAATACTTTTGAGGAGTATCATTAAACTAACTTTTGAAAGCCACCAGGACATTTCACTAATTAAACCCAAGGGAGCTGAGTGTTCCAAGGGTTAACGGCCAACATCATTATCGAGCCTAGGGCTGAATTTGATCGTCTACCAGTGGACAATGGGTAGTGCGGTGAATGACAATTTTCTTTACTATACTGTAGACATCCTTTTCCCTTACGATGGTTGCTGATAATATGTGACTGAACAAGTCACATTCAAAACTACATTTCATTTCCAAAGTGTACTTTTCTGTGATAAACATTTCAAAAATTCAATATGAAGAAGTGCTCTAATGATTCATTGATTCCTGCTGCATAGCTACATCTTTATGATTAAACTAAGCAGTGACATTGTGCAGGAAAGCGCTGGGAAAGGGTAATTGCCTGAAAAGGTTTCATACATTTTATTCTTTTTAAGCACATGCTCATTTTCTTTGTTTCCCACGCTTGTCTATAGCTGTCATATCTTTCCTTTTCCCAGTCTGTTTGATGGATGCATAGTGGCAGATTCTGCAAGGACTTGCCTAAGGATAGGCTTATGTGGCCTACCCAGCTTCATTTAGAGGATAATGACAAGGCTGAGGGTTCGGACGTGCTGCTGTGCATCTATTTTGAATGTCATTCACTGTTTAAACTGTAGTCATGGAGTGACATGTTATCACGTAAAGCTGATATACCCCCAAACAGCAATATGAAACTAACAATGTAACTCTCTATCAAAGACAGCACATAAAACAATACCAACACAAAGCTTGCAGATATATGTACATATGAGAACAAATATATATGTACCAGGCAGGCTTAAACAAAAGTCAATCAATAAATTTTCTTCAAATTTTTCCTGCTTACAAACAAGGCAGGAGAAATATAATTAAAAATGTGCATCAATATACTATTCAGTAATGCGTGACATACATCTATTAGTTTATGCCTGTACAGAAAATGCACTGGAAATAATACAGACCTTCGAAAAAGGACTTAAAATATGCCACAAAAGTAACAGAAGAAAATGACTGATGGATCAATACAAATGTACCTGATTAAACAAATCTTTACAGGACCAAATTTCTCCATGTCTACAAGAATAGAGAGCGTAGGTTTAAGGTAAGAGGGGAAAAGAATACATGGGAACCTGAGGGGCAACTTTTTCACACAGAGGATGGTACACGTATGGAATGAGCTACCAGCAGAAGTGGTTGAGGTGGGTACATTAATGATATTTAAAAGGCATTTGGATGAATACACGGATAGGAAAGGTAAGGTTCAGAAGGATATGGGCCAAGTACAGAGAAATGGGGTTAGCATGGATGGATATTTTGGTTGGCATGGACCAGTTTGGGAGCGAAGGGCTGTCTCCATGCTGTAGGTCTCAATGACTCTAATTATCAGGTCCAACCTCATCATCTTCTCAAAAGCATAAAAGTTCCTAGAAAGTCAATCTTTCCTCATAAAGGAGCCTTCTTATGTTCAATCGGCCTCAGCCATCTTTTGAATACAAGATAATAACTATATATCTTCTGCTGTACTGAACACAGAACTTCAAGTAAGATCTTAACTTCAAAAATTATTTCTTTCCTTTACAATTTGGGACCCAATGTATACATCCAACAGATAGAGGCTTCAGTAAAATAGCAATTTGATTATGTCTGCCACACACACTGTTTTCCTCTGTTTTGATGTGAAAGAAGTATATGGTAGAGCATGAACATCCGAAATGGGCATCCAGAATTATTAGGTGACAAAGTTATGTTTCATAAGGTTTTGCTTCATCTAATTCTTACTGGCATTTGAGTCCTCCGGTCACATATTTCATTTATTTTTCACCCCAAGTGTTATTACTCATTCTTATCAAGACCTTCTAAAATGACAGGAATACAGGAGGAAGAGAGCTACAGAGAAATAATGTCCAAGTCAAACTGAATGGGGGATGCTATATTCTAACCTACTTGTACAAAGGACTTCCTCATTCTTCAGTGAATTATTTGTGCATGTCAAGTGACATTTGTCAGAGCATTTCAGATTTTCAATGATTTAAAAGCAAGGATAACCAAAATGATCAAGAACTAATTTATCCCCCAAGCCTGGTAGTATGTGTTTAACAAGAAAACCAAAGGGCAATGTTTCACTTTCCATTTTATCCATTTTGTTTGCTTCTGTCATAAATACAGCTGCTATGACAGTTTTCATTACTCCAAACGTCTGTCCACTATCCTTCCGTAGTACTGAAGCCTTACCCAGTACCATGATTATTTTAAAATCTGTTTACCATTGAAATCTTTATCTATTGTCAACAAAGAATGTCTCCTTTGGTATATAAAACTCAACAAAATGATTGCACTACATCTCTTTTTAAGGGCAGTAGTTATCAGATCTAAGAGGGATTTCTTCTCCAAGATCTGAACCAATTTCCTGTCCATGAGATATCTTAGCAACACCCAGTAATTGAACTATCAATCTAGAAATCCCCAAGTGGAATTCTATCAATTTCTTTACATAAAATGTTCAAAGTCCATGATATCTTCTTTCATGGAATGACCACTTGTTTTTATCTTTTCAAAACCTACCAACTGTCTGAGAGGCCTGATCAGAATTTAACTGGTCATCTGTCCTGTAGATTTAATTCTTCCTTTTCCTGACTTGTGTGTGTGAAAATGGGCCTAACTCACACTAACACAATCTCCACCATGGGTGGGACAAGGGAGTTGGTTCCAAATCCACATCAGGCAGAATAAGGACTGACCTCTGTGCCGTTAATACCAGTCCAATTCACACCAGCTGCCCAGTCAACTGAGCCAAGCTACTCTCCAAGAAGCATTTCTACACGTTGTGGCTTGAGTGATAGTAGAGTTTCTAACTTCTTTCAATAATATGGTTGACAAGGAATCTTTCCTGCTCTTACCACCTGCCATTCGTTGGAAGGATGTTGGAGATAATACCCAATTTATTTTGGCTGCTTTATAAATGCACCTGCCTTGGGCACCAACACCCAGAGTGGAACTTGAATGTGAAGCTTCCAGCTCAGATGCAGTGGAAGTACCCATTGTGTCACTAGGCTGACTATTTATAGAAGCACAAAGGTATCCCCAGTAAATGTCCACTACCTGCAAGAAAATGTACAATTATCAATGCTTGCCCAACATCCAAAGCTGCAGCATGATAACTTGCTGACCTTGGGAAACTTGTTATCAAGATTGTACTCACATTTGAATCTGTCTAGAAGTCTGCCAGTAGCAACGCAGATCTAAACTTCACTCATCATGGAAAATCTAGGGCAATGTGTTATGTCATACTACTTTTACTAAACCATTACTGTCAGACTTAAATCTCATTTCAGAAAGCAGATTCATTCATTTCCTTTACTGTCAATTCTGGTAAAGGCATTATTCCTGCAGAAATCAAATAAATGCTTGAAGAATGTTCGCCTACAGTCTGGCCTCAACGTCAAAGAGTTTTACACATATTTCTTAAGATACAAGTTGTTTATATTACAAAGTATAAGGTCAGATCTAAACACACCACTGGCAATAAATATCACTCAAAATAATCTACGTATTTTCAATGAAAACAAAAGTTATCTACCAAAGTTCTCCTTTTGAGACAGACATTCTGTACATCAGAAGGTAAAATTACAGAAATAGAATGTAAAAAGGCTGAGCTCCATTAACTACAAATGACAATTCATCCATGTGATATCCTGAACACTTTGATCATCTGAAGGGGATGGAGGGCAATATCAGAGCACTGTATTCAATCCCATAACAGGCCTGAATTTTTGTTGACTTTGGCCTCTTCCAGGATATCACAGAAAATATGGGGCGAAAGGGAAGGAAATATATCATTATGATACTCAGTCCATCTTGGAAGTGGCGGGAGGCTTAGTGGGTTTCATGAACATTTACAGCACAGAAGGAGACAATTGAACCCATTGCCACTAAAAGGTCTGACAACACTCGTCCCATTTCCAGTTCATAGCTCATAGCCCTAGAGGCTATGGCAAGACAAGTGAAATTCTAAATACTACTTAACTTTATAAGAATTTTTGATTCAACCACCATTTCAGACTCTCACTATTTCCTAAGGGAAAAATTTTGTCAGCTTGCCTTTTAGCCTTCTACCTCTTTCCTTGCTCCCTGATTATTGGCCCTTCTACCCTCATGAGAAAGTTCCTTCCTATCTGCCCGTGCCTCTCATAATCTTATACACCTCTATCAGATCCCCTCCCTACCTTTGCTGCTCCAAGGAAAACAACGCCAGCCTAGCCCTAACCTAATCTTTATTCATAGTTCAGACCCTCTGGTACGGGCAGCATCCTGGTAACTCTCCTCTCCACCCTCTGTCATACAATGACATCTCCCTGTCATGTGATGATTGGAACTACATGCAATACTCCACTTGTGGCTTAACAATAATTTTATACCATTCCAGCATTGTCTCCCCACTCTATGTCTTGGCTAATAAAAACAAGTTCCCCATATGCCTTTTTAGCCACATTATACACCTGCCTTGTTATCACCAATGTCCCTCCAACCTTCAATACTTTCCAGAGTTCTACCATTCACAGTGTCATTTTCTCACTTGTTAGTCCTCTCCAAGTGCATAATTTCACGCCTATCTGGATTGAATTACATTTGCCACTGCTCTGACCACCTAATCAGTCTGTTGATAGCTTACAGCTATCCTCCTCACCAATCTTGTGCTCTGCGAACTTCCTAATCATGTTCCCTATATTAATGTTCAAATCATTAATACACACCACAAACAGCAAGGACCAACTGAACTCCATTGGAAATAGACTTCCAGTCACAGAGACAGCCCTCGAACATCACCCCCTGCCTCCTGCCTCTTAGCCAATTTTGGACCCAATTTGCTACTTTTCCTTGAATTCCATGGGCTGTTATTTTTTTGACCAGTCTTCCATGAGGAACCTTATCAAGAGCCTTGCGAAATTCCATGGAGACCACATCAAATGTCTTACACAACCAACTCCCCGTTTACCGCCTTAAAAATGCAGTCAAGTTTGTCAAACATGACCTTGCCTTTCCAAATCCACACTGGCTATTCCTGTTACTCTAATGTAGATATATTCTATCCTCAGAATTCTTTGATAACTTCCCCACCACAAAGGTTAGACTGTTTGACTGACAAGTAATTTCCTTTTCTATCCCTTCCTTCCTTTTTTAAAATGGGATAATTGGTCTTTTACTGTTTTTCAGTTTTGTACATATATATGTATATAACTTGACAGGAAATGGTCTGTGAAACAAAGGGCATGTATTCAGTGCAAGTTCTGTCGAGATACCAATTATGGTGTGCCTTATTACGATAAATTTACCAATCTTGCACTGAACTGGGAAGGTCAAAAGGTTAAATGATCACAGATAAAATTGCAAGTATTTTAACAGAAATTCTGTATTTTTGAATGCAGAATCCCCACAATTCTTTTTGATGAATTCACCCACATTTGTGGTATGAATGGACTTCATGAGAATTTTAACTACAGCGTTTCCCTCAACCATAATAAGATGAACAACTAAGTCAATGAACTTTAGAACTCATGTATACTGTAAACATTGCAACATACACAATAATATGCAGCAACACTTGGCTTAAAATCATATCAGCATTTAGAAATGCCTTGCAAAGTGAGTGACCCATTTTTAAACATGAAATACTCAATTATATCACATTTCAATGTATTTTTATTATATTTTGAAGCATAGGTCAAGATTGTCTCGTTTATACAACAATGCAAAGTAATCCAGGGAGCAGTAAAATGGCAATTATAGAGTCAGACCAATCAGTAACTGTCAATAATATTTTCCACAAAGTAGACACGAGTGTCTTTAAAGAAAGATAGGTCAAGATAGCCCAATCTATCAAATGCTTTTGTGCAACATCAGTGAAACAATTCATTTAACTTGCTATGGCTGTCATTTCTCATTTTCTGGTATTCATGGGAACCATTCTTGTAGAATGTATAACTCAATTAGATATGCCTGAGATAACAAAAGCCTCAAAAACTAATAGAGCATTATTATGCAAGAATACTGCATGATGAGAAGGAAGAAAGTAATGCTACATTTCATGTACTGCTGTATATATATACAGCAAGTGTACTCAAATTTTCAAATATATAAGGTTGCAAATCATTTGAATTTCAGTCTGTCATAAAGCAGGAATGAAATTGCTTTCCAGTAATTTTGAAAAAGATACTTTTGCATTCACGAGATGTGAGCATTGCTGGCAAGACCAGCATGTATAGTTTACCCATCCTTTTCCTGCAGAAGTTGATGATGAGTTTCTTTCTGGAAGAACTGTAGTCTGTGCCAAGTAGGTACAGCCACAGTGATGTTAGAAAAGAGATTCCAGGATTTTCATCCAACGATGTTGACGGAATGGCTAAAGATTTCAAATTAGATGCTTAACCTTCCAACCTTTTTTGTCATTTTAGGTGCAGAGGTTGTGGGCTTGCAAGGTGCTTTCTGTTACAAGTTCACAGGAAAACACAGCTTGTACTGCATCTTTATTGAACTGCGTGTGAGATGGATACATGCAGATCATCCACTCGAGCTTCCAGTTTGTTATGATTAACTACCTCATGCTGTCGACATTGATATCCTCTCGAGCTGTGGAGATTCCAAACAGCATGCGCAACCATCTGTATCTCTGGAATCACAGAATCCCTACAGTGTTAAAGCAAACAATTTGGCCCATCGGGTGCCCCTTTGAACAGCATCCAAACCAGACACACCCTACTACCCTATTTCTGTAACCCTGCATTTCCCATGGCTACTCCATCTCACATGAACATCCCTGGATGGTTTAGCATGGCCAAACTACTAAACTTACACACCCTTGATCTGTAAAAGGAGGAAACCGATGTAGGCAAAGGGAGAATGTGCAAATGCCACACAGACAGTCATCCAAGGCTGGAATTGAACCCAGGACCCTGGTGCTGTGAGACAGCAGTGTTAACCACTGAGCCACCATGCTAACCAAAATAATGGAATGGAAACCACAATATAGTTAAAAGGCTACTGCTGTCACTGAATAGTAACCATTCTATGAATCTAGGGTAGTCAAGATTTTTACCTTTGCACACTGTAGCAAAACCCCTTTTATGGTTGTTATGGAGCAGTGAGATCTCTTCAGAGTTTTATTTAGATCATTGCGTTGATGCATACTCTCAGCTTTCCAGGTTGTTTCACTGCTATTATGTTGCTAATCCGTTCTGCAATAGTTATAATTTACTGAATTGTCTCAGAATTGTTTTTAAGGGTTTCATTTTTGAATCACCACATTAAACCACGTCACATAAGTCTGTGAAATTTTTGATGTTTTTTGAGGCACAAGTGTCTGTCTTACACTTCAAGTTGACTTCTGAAGTCATTACTCCAAGAGTCACAAACCACGTATCATCGATCCACCTGACCAGACCAAATGTTTATGTGGTGTAGAGAGATTCATCAGAATCTTCAGCTGACATCTCTCCAGTGATCATCTGTACCTGCTTGGTGCACTTCATTCTCACCAAACATTTATGCGCAAAATGGTTTAGCTTCCACCAATGGAAACAAAGCTTACCTCATCCTGGACTCGCTTTCTTTTGCACAGTATTTGCATCCTGCCCTGTTGACTTGGAATCTATAATCAGCATATTACAAGTGTGTTCTGACTGTTATGCTCTAGAATATAGTCTAGCTGGTGATTTACAACCTCAGCACTTCTGCATATGTTGATCATTTTCCTACCTTTCTTCTCTCCCAACAGGTATATTTGCCCTGTGGGACGGTGATGACAAATATGATCCTGTCTTTAATTATATCATCATTTCGTTGTGCAATTTCACAGGGTTCTGTAAGCTGTGATAATGCAGTAACAAAATGATTGGTTGACTGTTTTTCATCTTAGGCAAAAATATTGAATGAATACCATTCATAAATTATGTTCACATGAATTTTGAATTGTGTCTTCAAGGATGGCGCATTTTTGCTGTTATTTTTGTCCTTCAGAGAGATTGAGGGTACAATATATTTTGTACAATATAATCTGCCCCCAACAATGATAGAAGTGTGGTCATTTGTAGCTGCTCTAATTTGTTTATAAATTTGTCAATATTTCCCAATTTTGCCACTGAGAGTGGGGAAGAAACTCAGTTCCAATTTATATTATGTTTGGTTTTGGCTGGAGCTGAAAGAGCCAAATTTTCAGGCATTGTGTCATACACAGTGCTTTCAGCAGTTGTTTGTTTCTTTGCTCCTTTTCTGTATCATCAATTTGCCCCTTGCAATTTTCCAAGGAAGTTTCTTGTGTTCCTCTTTTCGTGATTGTATTTTTATACAGCTCTTCTACACTCAAAAGCAGGTCACCTCTCATGTCATGTCATGCACTCACAGTTCACTTTGTAGTGTGTCTCCTTTGAACAAGCTATGAGATGGGTGACTGCAATGAGTGGCCCATGGTAAAGGTCATATAGAATGACAAGCCAGAAAGCAAATTAATACAGATTTGCATTTCAATTTCAAACAGTTCTGAAGGAGGCTTGGTAAGTTGCAGCAGTGTTTCTTGCAGATAATACACAGCGTAGACACTGTACACTGTCCATGGAGGCATGTAGATCATGTGGCTTTCTTCGTGCCGCATAGTGATTCTTGAAGCTTCTTGGAACCAGCAAAGTGGAAAGCACTCCATCACACTTCTAACTTATTTTTTTTAGGTATTAAGGAGGCTTTCAAGAGGCAGGAGGACAGCCACCAGCTGCAGAATACTATTTATGTAGCTGGTCCGATTAGCTGATTTAATCAAAATTCTGCTTAATGGCAGCCTCAAAATGTTAATTGTTGGAAATTTGACAACAACAATACCTTTGGACATCATATTAAGGTCATTGAATTCTGTGATATTGAAGACAATCATTGCTTGCACTTCCTTGGCAAATCTAGCTCGTTGGTAATATCACTATTTTGAGAGTTTAGAATTTCAAACTAGTTGTATGTGGGTGTTGATCTATTTTGAATGAAGGGATTTAATAATTACCCATGTCAATCTTTCTGGAACCATGATTTTATATCAGTATGTACTCCTTAGAGTGTTAATGGAAATTTGTTTATATTGTGGAGTTTACGACAGCAAAGAGAAAACACTGAAAAACATGAAAATAAAATAAAGAACTGCAGATGCTGGAAATCTGAAACAAAACAGCAATTACTGGAAAAACTCAGCACGTCTGGAAGCATTTGTGGAGAGAAAGCAGAGTTAATATTTTCAGTCCTGTGACCCTGGGACTCCAAATGTTATTTCTGCCTTCTCTCTAGAGATGCTGCCAGACCTGCTGAGTTTCTCTAGCAATTTCTGTTTCTGTTATTGAAAAAAAAACATTAGCTGCTTTTGGATTTTGAATAATCAAGGATTAATTTTAGTTTTGAAGACAGAGGTGATTTGGGCAGTTCAAAGGAGATCTGATGGAAGTTAAATAAAACCATAGGCTCTCTTATAGTAAAAGAGATTGTTCAGAATAGGTAAGGAAATAAGTTACTTCACTGAAAAAGTATAGTCTGTGGAATCTTCAGACCAGATAGTGTGGTTAGAAATCTGCACTTTTCACATAGAAACCTGAGAAAGTCTAGGATTCTGGTTTCATGACAATTCAAAGAGTGCACAGGACAGAGACCCAGAACAAAATAGTTAAGTCAAACCTATAGATTTGGTAGGGAAGGAAAATAACCGTGGAGTTTGATCAATTGCAAAATGACAGTCAGTGTTTGGAAATATATGGGACTTTGGTCAGCCATGTGTTTGGAAATTTTTGAAACTGTATTACATATAGACAATTTGTTTTAATTTTACTTCTTTTATGTAATAAACTTTGGTTTCATTGTGAAAACCAAATTTGCAACCTTGCGGGCTTATGTTTCAATGAAAGACCACCACATTAAATTAATAGGGGGAAAAAAAACCTGACCTATTCAGCTAACTCTCATTCTAGAATCTGACTTGTCCAGTAGTAACATTAGCTGAGGTCATAACAATAAAAACACAACTCGCTCTTCAGTCAAATACTGAAGAAAACTGATCCTGCACAATTACCATCACTTCACATTGTGAATTAATTCTGTATTTTTGCTACAAGTTTGCTGCAAGTAACAGCTCAGATCTCGAATCTCATGAAACATAAAAAAGATTAGTTCTCGGAGATGGCAAGAACTGCAGTTGTTATTGAAGGGTCTAGGCCCGAAACGTTGACTCTCCTACTCCTCTGACGCTGCCTGACTTGCTGTGTTCCTCCAGCTCCACATTGTAAAGATTAGTTCTCATCACTTTTCAAAACTTGTTTTGAAATTAAAATGTCACTCCCTTAAAAGACGGTACCCGTACGTTTATTTACATATCTAACAGCAGCCTGAAAATGTCACCGTATAATGAAGCATACAAAGCAGACTTCAGCAGACTAGTTTAACATGCAGTGAAAGCTACAGTACCTGCTAGCTGTTAATTGCTACAATACCGGACAAAAATGACTTTTTTGCAACAGTGTCTTTCCACAAGCTTTTTAAACTGACATTTGCCTGAAGTAAACATAGATTGTCGAATAGCCTTAAAAATAATTAGCTCCTGACAACCAGATTATACCAGAATGGCTTGTCTGATGGATAGTTGTTACGCAATAGGCTTCAACTAATTGACCATCAAGCACAGCTTCAGTCAATTCAGATTATGATCAATCAAATTAAATTAATTAGCTATAGAAACATGGTTTAAACTGTCATGAGTGATTGTTCCACGTGCAGGCTTTAATGGCTTCTCTTGTCTAAACTGAAAATACCGATATCAGGGGTTGTATGACTATTGCAAGTCACAGTAGACAGTGTACAAATGCAGGTCTGCAGTCATCCCATTTTCATAAATACAACAAAGAAAACTATTGCAACCTATCTGTGCATAAGCAATTTATCCAATGTACACAGTCTATAAAGAATATTACTATTCAGAAACAAGCTGCTTGATTATTCTACTCTATCCAATTTTCTTCTGTCTCTGCACATGGGCAGTACACATAATCTTTAACGTACTTAGGTCTTCTGCATATTAAAGTGTTCAGGTAGGCTTGTTGTATTGACCATTCATTTGTTATCTGATCGTTCCTGGGTAATGCAAAGGGAAGTCAGTAGAGTAGTAGTAGTGTCACTGGACAAGTAATCCAGAAGCAAAACAAAGTTGCTGGAAAAGCTCAGCAGGTCTGGCAGCATCTGTGGAGGAGAAAACAGAGTTAACGTTTCAGGTCTGGTGACCGTTCCTCAGAACAGAAATCCGGAAGCTCAGGTTAATTATCTTGGATACAGGCTCAAACCCCACAGTGGCAAATAATAAGATTTGAATTCAGTAAAATACTGCAATAAAAAGCTAGCCCAATAGTCAAAATATAATTACTAATGTCCTTCAAGGAAGGAAATCTCGGTCTTTAACTGATCTGGCCTAATATGACTCCATACTCACAGCATTGTGGTTGACAATTAACTGCCTTCTGGGTAATTAAGGATGGGTAATAAATGTTGACGAAGCCAGCAACACTCAAATCCATTGAATAAATAAGGACAATTTTCCTTCTCTAGGGAACATCATTTCCATGTTGAATTTGTTAACTGTTGTTGCTGATTGCCCAAGTTGGGAACCTCTGATCATTGGTGAAATTACATTTTCTTCTTCATCTGTTGGCAGATGAGCAGATGCTCTAGTTAAGCATATGCATCTATGAGTTTTCACATTCATCTCTGTATGATCAAGGTAAAAATTTCTCTACACAGGTCGTAAAATCGCTCAGTGGGTTGACTTTCGTTAACAACATTGAAGGATTTCACTCTGACTGACAGTCCTAATAATGATTTGCTAGCTTTATCGAAGTGAAATTTGGCTGTCATTTCACTTTTCTTTTCACTCATTTTGTTACCACCCCTTAGATATTGGAAGGGTACTTTGGTTGTAGAGTGACATCAGTCTCTTCACTGAACTATATTCCACGCATTTTGTTAATAGATATGTTGCTCCAACCTACGATTGCCTTCTATATATCTACATTGAATCTGCTGGACACTTTTTGATCCTTTTAGCACCGTTCATTGCTACCTCAGCCAGAACATTTGACTGGAGATTGTGTGTAGAAGACATATGGCACTGAATCTCCTAATCACTGTTGAAGCACTTGAATCCTTCATATGAACTGAGGGCCATGGTTGCTCAGCACAACTTGTGGAATGCTGCAATGACTGAAGTGCACTTCCAGACATTTTACAATTTCATCAGCGGTCATTGACATCATCTGGTTTAACACCCAGTGGTCAGAATTGTACTCAAACGTAATGAAATTAATTCCTGCGAGAGTAGTAAGGCCTACTCCAGGTCTTGACCATTGTCCATCTGGGACACCATGAGTCATGCGCGGCTGCATAGCTTGCTTCTCTTAGCATTCTTTATAAGAACTGTACTGGATGATGTGATCCATAATGTCATTGTTCATATTTGGCCAGAAGAGCATTCTTCTTGTCTTCGATAATTCACTTTATGACTTGTGTAGTTATGCTTCTGCATCTATGTTTTCATCTCCTTTGACCAATCTTGGGCAATCATTTTATCTATGTATTCCCAGTGCTCTCTTAAGGAAACAGGTTGCCCCAGGCTCCAGAATTTGATGGTTTCAGGCTATTCTTTCATCACTGCTTTTTGCAACTTTTAGAGACTTGCATCTCGATACATAATTAACTTAATCTGAACAAGGCATTTGTTTTTCCAATTCAATGCCTCTGCTTTTGAACATCTTGTTCCACTGCTTCTCTTTGAATGGGAATATTTCACATTCTGTACTGATATTCTGAAATTCCTTCATAGTGAGTTAAACCCTTAACAGCATCTTTGCAATCTGCGATAAATGCCACAGTGATGCCACCAGAAGGCTGCAGGAACAGCAAATCATATTCAGCCTGGGAACCCTGCAGCCCAATGGTATCAATGTGGATTTCACAAACTTCAAAATCTCCCCTCCCCCAACCGCATCCCAAAACCAGCCCAGCTCATCTCCGCCTCCCTAACCTGTCCTTCCTCTCACCTATCCCCGCCTCCCACCTCAAGCCCCACCCCCATCTCCTATCAACTAACATCATCCCGCCCCCTTGACCTGTCCGTCCTCCCTGGACTGACCTATCTCCTCCCTACCCCCCCCACCTACACTCACCTTTACCGGCTCCATCCCCGCCTCTTCGACTTGTCTGCCTCCTCTCCACCTATCCTCTCCTCTATCCGCCTCCCCCTCTCTCCCTATTTATTTCAGAACCCTCTTCCCCTCCCCACCATTTCTGATGAAGGGTCTAGGCCCGAAACGTCAAGCTTTCCTGCTCCTATGATGCTGCTTGGCCTGCTGTGTTCATCCAGCCCCACACCTTGTTATCCTTGCAATCTGCATCTGTTTTCTTTTCTCTCTCACGCAGGTAGTGATTAAAATGCGCACAAGCAAAGAAGAATAGCCAAGCACTTTTTGTTAGCTTTGGCGTAGCATCACTTAATTTGCATTAATTCCTTGGATGGAAACACAACTGGGCATGCTTGTATCACAAAGGTTGGTCCAAGCCCAATATTCTTGCATCGTGCTGCAAGGTGACCTCTTCATTAGTATCACAGTAATTCATCACAGGTATTATTATGAAGAGTTTGTTGCAAATGAATGTGCCTTCTTGTTTTATACCCCTATATCACTGCACATTCTTTGTAGTGAGTTTACATGGACAATTCACACATTGATGACAAATTAGGCACAAAATTTACTTGTTGATCCGCAAAATATTGCAATACTTTCACTTTGGGTGTTACAGCTTATCAAGATCAGGCAGTTATTTCGCTATCGGTACTTTATTTCGCTGTCAGTAATTTATTTCGCTATCAGTACTTTATTTTAGAAACCTTAATTTGTGTTTTTTTTCTTGGTCAGCTTCACAGTCACCTGGTGAGCTCTGTTTAGCAATCTCACTTGATTCTGATTATGGTCTGTGATTTGTTCCGTCATGTCTTCATATTCACAGACAAGTACATCAACTACGATTCCTTCCACTCTGAATAGATCATTGATTACTTAATGTTATTTGTCTTGATACTCTTCCAGAGCAATAGGAGTGCCCAACAAGCGTGTGCAATCAATTGTACCTCCCAAGAGGAATTCAGAATGGAGTTAGAAAATTGCTGGGTTCATCCAACTTCACTTACTTGTATCTATCCTTTCAGTTAGGGTAGCCAAGTGCTTTGGCTTTGCAAGCTGGGCAAAAAAAAAATCTTCAGTGGGTTGGCATGGGTAGTCAGATCTTATCAAAGCAGCTTATTTTATCCTCCTGAGATGAATATCAATCCATCACATAGCCTCAATTTTATTTTCCATGGGTTCACTTTTGGATCACCACCTTGAGGCACTTTGCACAAGTCTGTGAAACGAATGCTGTCTCATATAAGACTGCTATCTAGCTGACACTTAACATTCACTTGATGTGGTCTTTCCGCAATTTTCATTCTATCAGTCACAAGTTATTTATCACCTCAAGATCAGGCAGTGGCAATCTGTTCTATGGTGCAGCGTGATTAATCAGAATCATCATCAGTTCTCTCCAGCAGTCTTCATTACAGAGTTGCACTGTTTTTTTTTTCAGCAACACGCTTTCATTCAAATTGATTCAGCCTCATGCAGTTAAAACATTATTTCCTTCCCTTTTTCATGGTGTTTGCTCTGCAATATTTATTTCCTGTATCTCTGTATTCTACTTTGATCTCTCCATTGGCCCTTCTGCAAATGTTTCTGGCTTGCTTCCTGAATGTGAAAGTCACCATAGACCCAGAGAACTATAGGCAACTCACTCATTAGAGAGAGAGAGATGAGTGTTGCTGAGTTTAACTGGAAGGTCACCATGCATCAGGTGAGGGGTGAAGTTGCAAAGATGGAGCTTTCGTGGTGACCTCAACCAGTATGGATTTGAAGCTGTACTGTTGCATCTCTCTGCATCATAAACCAGTCACCTGGTTAAACACAGACCATTCACAAATAATAAATGGTCCAGGATAAAATAAATGCTTGTGGCATTCTTTCTCCATTACTGAGTTGTTCTTGTTACATATTCAGAATTTCTTCTTTATTCTGTGGCTATCACATAATTTTGCCTTTGAGACTATAAGTTAAAATTCTGTCTTACATTGCCTTCCATCTCCAAAGAGCCTGGAAGTGAAAATTTTACTGTAATACTCTCAGCAGTATCGAGTTGCAGTCTGAAGTTTTTTTTTTCCAATTCTTCTCTGATATTTCCTACAGCAGCTGACTCTCATATCACATTCAAAACACGCACAATTTTCATGGAACACTTCTGACAGCATGTTCTATGTGCAGGCTTTAATGGCTTCCCCTTCGAAACTAAAAGCAACGTTAGAGGTCATGTGACAACAGTAGGTCAGAGTGTCCAGTGTACAAATGCATTTTTCCAAACAGTTATTGATTATTGGAGCAGGTACTGTTCTTCTATGAGTATTTGTTTCAACTACTTCCTTTTTAGTGCCAGTAAAGTATTGCCCACAGCTTCCATTACAATTTCTTACATTTGTACTATCATTTCCAAAAATGTTCAGAGACAGAGGCAATACATTTGTACAGAGGAAAGTTCCGCATATATAATATGGAAATAAATGATCAATTGTCACAATTTTTCAGTAAGTCTTTTGAGGAAGCAATTGAACAAGTACTCTTGGGACCGACAATCTGGCCTTTGTGCCTGAGCAGAAGTAAGTTGAACTGTTTGGGTAATAAGAAGTCAATCCACGTACATCACTTCATGGAACTCTGCGTGCATCTTTCATGATATGCCAGGAGCATGATGTCCACATTGTTAGTGTGAGAGAACAGGAGGCATGGGGTACGCTTGTCAGGAGTACAACAAAAAGCAGAGATTCAACATATCTGTGCTAGCTTCAGTTCCAAATCAGTAGCTGTTCTGCTCCAGAAAAGTTAGCTGTTGCACTGAAACCATTCACCTATTCACTCGCAGCCTTCTAAATCCTGTAACGTTCCCCAAATTCAGGCATTCTCACCGTGCTGCATATTAAAGGACTTGCAAATGCTTGTCTAATGGCCTGGAGTGGGCATCTAAGGTAAATTCTTAATTTCCAAATAAGCTTTGCTAGACTCATTGGGTATTTCCAATATTTTTTGCTTTTATTTTATATTTGAAATATATTTATTAATTAATTTTTTAAAAAATTACTGCACTTCCACCTTGATTTTCCCAGATAACCATTCATGGTACCTTGTGATATTTACCATTTCTATCGGTATGTGGTACTGGGTAAGGGGAACATTGATATCACCAGCAACTGGGCCAACCCCCTGCAAAGCCAATAGTGGTTGGGTGGTCACATTTCCCAAATGGATGACAGTCAGCTGTCCAAGACCGCACTTTGTACTGAGAGCTGACAAATCATAGAATCATAGTGGAAGACAGTCATATAATGCAGAAAAGGCTCTTCGGCTCATCGAGACTGCACTGACAATAACTATCACCATATGCATGCTGATCCTAATTTCCTGCACTTGTCCCATATCCTTGAATGGTAAACAGAGCATTGGACACACAACAAACCTTTCAGGTACTTGCTGAAGTAGTACAACTCTGTGTGCCACATTGACCATCAACAGTGGGAAATACAGGCCATCGGCTAGTGATGCCTGAAGATGTCACATTGGGAGTGCTACAGATACCTTTGAGACAGAACAAAAAAAATGGTATGAAACAGAAAGAGAAGGCAATAGATCTAATTAACCCCAACAGTGACTAGACTTTTCCCTGGACCTGGTGTGGGAAATCTCCTAGCCACAATTATACCTTACTCATGTTAGAGTCCTCGATGACATTTCATGATTTGTATTTTATTCCTTCGTCAATTTTGGTTTGGAGCTGTAAACTGTGAAACGCAGCTAAGGATGACTTTTGTGGATAACAGCTCATGTTAAAAGGAAAATGAACCAAACAAGCTTTTATTTATTTGTGAGGCCAGAACTGAAAGTTAATTGCAGATTGATTGCTGATCAAAAGATTCTAAAGACACTTCATCGCTGGGGAAGAGTGATGTCGTTGTTTGACTGGTGAAGTAAATTGTTTCATGATGTTAGTCATGTTACTGAAGATTGATGCTCTCTCAGCACTCTATCACAGGCATTGACCTTTCTGTTTCAGAAGGGAGAGGCTTGAACATTTCCAACCGTTCTATGAAGCCCATGAATTTCTATTTGTTGACAATGTGAAACAGGTGTCTTCTGTCATTGTAAGCGCTTTTAGTTGATTGTTTCTTCTGTTGGTGTTCTGCTATGTATCTGGGAAACATAATAGAATCCTCTGCTGGTTGTGTCTTACCAATAACAGTTTGTTCATGGACAAGTATTGGACAACATTTTTGTTCTGAACCAATTGTTCTCCTGGAGGTTGTTGATCTCCTCCAACGTTTCTGATTTTCAAGGCTGTGTGGAGGCCCAAATATGAAGTTAGTTGATTATAAACAATGTACACATTTTCAACTCTCTAATGTGCATTGCATTGTAATGTGACTTGTAATGTTCCTGTGCTTCTGACAGTTATTACACCTGCAGTCCTGCTGTAGGCTACCTTCTAGTTCTTCAACCTTGGTAATTGATCTGATAGGATAGTGAACTCAACATTGCTGTCCATTGACATCAACAAGTCCTGTGAAATTCAAACTGTTAGAATCACAAATGTTCCAATGAGTGCTTTTTTTTTTCCATGGGATTTCTGTATCATATTGAGCTCTTTGCATTTGTTACCTCTCTCTTTTCTATGGTTCTATGTCCATGCCTTACTTCCGCATTTAATGTTTCCTTTTGAGGTTGTTCTGTAGCTTAAAACCTGTCACCTCCACGATGCCCAATATTCTATTCTGTGTCGCCTGAGCTTAAATCTGCTAGGATATATTATAGCTTTTATTTTCATTTTTTCTTGATGTGTTGCTTAATCTTATCGCAAAAAAGGTACTTTAAATCTGTATTATTTCAATAATCTTTTAAATCTGTTGATCTTCAAGCTTATATTTTGGTATTTATCATTGCAGTTTTAATGGAATGACTTTGGAGCTTGCTAGACGAGAACAAAGGTTTTGTTTGTGGTTCAAGTGGCTGATTGACACTTGATCCAGTGAGCTGTCTTACCGGTGGGGTGGGAAGTCAACAACGCTCCACACCTGCACACTTCTCCCCCAACCACCCTCATCAACAACCACTGGAAGTTGCCTGCCCCCACATTTTGTACATAGCATGCTAAGTCTCATCCAGAATTAAGATTTTAGGCAGAGGACACTTCAAAGGACCTGGAAACAGTTTGAGACGTGCTCCTTAAGTATAGAACATAGAACATTATAGTGCAGTACAGGCCCTTCAGCCCTCAATGTTGCGCCGACCTGTAAAACCAATCTGAAGCCCAGCTAACCTACACTATTCCATTATCATCCACATGTTTATCCAATGACCATTTAAATGCCCTTAAAGTTGGTCCGTCTACTGCTGTTGCAGGTAGGGCATTCCACGCCCTTACTACTCTGAGTAAAGTACCTACCTCTGACATCCATCCTATATCTATCACCCCTCAATTTAAAGCTATGTCCCCTCATGCTAGCCATCACCATCTGAGGAAAAAGGCTCTCACTGTCCACCCTATCTAATCCCCTGATCATCTTGTATGTGTCTATTAAGTCACCTCTTAACCTGCTTCTCTCTAACGAAAACAGCCTCAAGTCCCTCAGCCTTTCCTCATAAGACCTTCCCTCCATACCAGGCAAGCAAGACAGGGACAGAGTGGAAAGCAACAGGAATTAAATGAGAGATAATAGGTACTGCAGATGCTGGAGAATCCGACATAACAAGGTGTGGAGTTGGATGAACACAGCAGGCCAAGCAGCATCACAGGAGCAGGAAAGCTTGATATTTCGGGCCTAGACCCTTCATCTAACGAAGGGTCTAGGCCCGAAACGTCAGGAATTAAATAATATATGGGATGATTTCTGCAAGATGAAAGGGGACAAATTATGCCATAAAAGATGGGTCTAGAAAAATAGTACTGTAAATGCAATAGCAGAACTAACATTAGCACTTGCTGGCTGTAAAATTCAAGTGGTGGTTATGCCCTAAAATTATTGAACCTAATGTCAAATTCGTAATAAAAGCTAAATAGCAAGAGAACATACTGTTTGTAAGATCATAGAGGAAAAGGTAAGATATTGCGTCTATGAAAGAAGACTGACATCCTTCCCATGGTATGCAATTACACATGAAGTGAATAGACATTCAATTACACAGTTCTATATGTAACGCTGATGGAGTAACATTATTTTTGACCTAGAAAAGGTTACATTTTGAAAATGAGAAGCAATTAAATCTCCATTTATATGTTTCAATTTAATTATATTCAGTTTCCTCCAGGAATGGTAATTAGCTGCAATAAAATAAAATGTCTACAAAGAATGGTGGACAATTTTTCCTCCATTACACTTCCATTCTCAACCAAATGCAGTTAAGTTTACAGCCCTGTTTTGTCAAAAGAACCAGTGAAAAATTCACTGCCTTCAGTGATGTAAAGCTGAATTTCATTTTCTGAAGACTGCAAAACACTGAACGCAAAAACGCTAAAAGCAAGCAACACATAGTAATTAGAATGAAATGTTTTCTAGGCATTTTTAAAATAAATATGCAAAGGAATGTCTGAGCAATGAGATTCTTTTTCTTCAATGTATTTCACATTTCATCACACATTTTGATATATGTGTGGTTCTGTCATTTACAAGGTTATTTATTTGAGGTATGACACTGAGCTTCTGATAGCTGCAGTTTTAAGTGGTAGGGCGATGGCATAACTATACAAATAAATTAATGGCTGGAGGGTTTAGGGGCTTATCAGTGGTGCTCCTGACAGGATCACTCAGAGAATCACAGTTTTCTAGTATGAATAACACAATATCTGTCTGTTAAATCACTTGGTTAAATGTTTGTTTTGTATAAGGGTACAAATTGATTTGGCCAAGGGCACTGCAACAAACAAGCTTCCCCCAGTGGCAGCATTATTGTGGCAGTGGGCTAATTAGTAGAAAGCATGTCAGCTAGCTTTCACCTGGGACTGCTCATTTCATGCAGGAGTACAACATCTTTTGTACATATGCAAGTCAATTATTAAATTTAACCAGTGCAAACAAAGTGAAAAATGCTTTATTCCTATGGCAGATCTGCTTCATTCTGCTTGCAAATCAACAGTGTAAATACTTCCTTTACCTCCCACGTGTAGACAACACGGTAACCAGAATGGAGTCGTGATAATTTATGTTTGTGATGAGCAGCACTGAAGGGGAACTATCACTCATTCTCTCCTTTTTAAATGTACAATAAAAGTACAATATTTACGTTTTACTTACACCAGGCTAATAGGAGACAAAATACTGAGAAACGTTTTGCCAATTTTACATTCCTGTTATTTTCAACAAACATGCTAACTTACATATACAGACAAAATTCAGATATCTAATTTCTGCAATTCAACAGCAGTTTCTTTTAAGCTGTGCTGAGGGGTATTATTTGCCTTCTCAGGTGCCTTACTATGTTACTATATAGAGAAGTACAAGATCAATGAACCTATGACATTATCATGCCACAAGTTGCATCACCGTTCCAAGATATTTATCGATATAAACTTTTAATAGAGTCTATGAAATGTCAAAAACACAGTAAATTTCACTGCTGCATCTAAAGCTACATATCACTGTAAATTAGCGCCACCTGTACAAATGTCTTATATTGTCATTATGCTTCATTTAAAATACAAATAAGCGTACGTCAAAATAATTGGACAAGAATCAACATAATTTAAGGAGGGGAAATCATGTTTGACAAGTCTGTTGAAGTTTTTTTGAGGATGTTAGTAGCAAAGTCTTAAATGGGATCCATGGGATGTGGTGCAATTAGATTTTCAGAAGGCTTTTGGTAAAGTTCCATGCAGGAGATAGGTAAACTAAATTAAATTGTGGGTTACACACAAAGATTAATTCAGGATTAGTGAACCAGCTGAAAGTAGATGGTAGAAATTAATGGGTCACCTTAGGTTGACAGCTGCGACTAATGGAGTACCATGAGGCTCAATGCTTGAGCAGCAGCATTCATAATTGATACCAATGCTTTTTTGCAGGATCCAACTGTAATATTTCCAAGTTTGCATTTGACACAAAGCTTGGTGGATATTTGAGTTGTGAAGCAGATGCAAAGGTGTCTCACAGGTATTTGGACAAGTTGAATGAGTGTGCAAAAGCACAATAAATGGAATAGAATGTGGGTAAGTATGACATTATCCACTTTTGTAGGAGGATCGAAGTTGCAGAGTGTTTTGTAAATGATGAAAGACTGCAAAGTTTTGAAATTCAAATGAATCTGGGTGCCCTTTGCACCTAGTCACTAAAAGTTATCATGCAGGTGTAGGAAGTAATTCAAAAGAGAAGCGTTGTGTTAGCCTTTATTGGAAGAGGATTTGGGTATAACAGCAAAGTATGCTTCAGTTATAAAGAACACTGGTGAAACTACACCTGGAGCATAGTGTGCCATTCTGGTCTCCTTGCCTAAGGAAGGCTCTACTTGGCATAGAAAGGTTGCAACGGAGGCTCACCAGACTGATTCTTGGAACTGTCCCGTGAGGAGAGATTGAAGAATCTGGGCTTGTATTCTTAAAAGCTTAGAAAAAAGAGAGACAGTCCTGTTGAAACTTATAACAATCTTCCAAGGGATACACAAAGTAGATGCAAAAAGGATGTTGCCCATGGCTGTAGCGTCTAGTGTCATTCTCAGAATAAAAAACAAGCCATTCAGGGCTGAGATGAGGGGGAACCTTTTCAATGAGAGAGTATTGAATCTCTGGAATTCTCTACCCCAGAAGGCTTTAGACTCAAGGCAAATATTAATGGATTTCTAGGTATGATCCAGTAGGAAAAAGAACATAAAATTAAAAATGACACACACTGGTCCCACTCATCTTGTATACTTCTAAATGGACTCCTGTACAAATAATATATTAATTCCCAAGTATTGCTGTTCTTTTTGAAAAAAAAACTGTTTTTTGTTTGCCTCTGGGTATTGACATCAAGGGATATGGGGAAAATGCAGGAATGTGGTGTTGAGGGAGTTGATCAGCTATGATCTAGGTTGTTGGAGTGGGCTCAATGGGCTGAATAGCCTTTTCCTGCTGTTATGTTACTATGTTCCTAATTACCATTTAAACAGCAGAACACTTGGCTAACTGTGAGATTACTGGCTGCAATAAAGTCAGTGGGACATATAAAACCTTAGGACATTTCACCAGAGAAACAGACCACTCAGTTCATCAAGATCATGTTTGTGTTCTTCATCATATGAGCCACACCCTCAATTTCTTCTGCCCTGTTCGTTCTTTGTACACTTTTCCTTTTCAAGCAAAAATTCCCTTTTAAAACTGAAATTCACTTCATCAATGATTTTGCATTCTGACGACAAACTGTGGATAAAGCCCTTGGTAAAATACACAAAGAGTTACCTGGCTTAATATTCCAGAGTACATGAATTCAAATCCAAGCAATGATACCTCAAGAGACTTTGAATTCTGATTTTGAATATTTGGAGGTAGATGATTGCCTGCTGGATTGCTAACATCTGGAGAGAAGATTGCTGCCTGGTAATTATTCAATTGTTCAGAGCAGGGTAGGGAAGCAGTGTGTGATTGTGAAGTATCTCAGACATAGGAAGAAGGAAGACAGCATATGAAAAATATGGGGGATTTAGCAGGTTCTACAGCATTGGTGAATAGGAGATTTGAAGGTCAGGTGGGAAGTGGGGAGACAGAGTTCATCAGGGAGTTGGTATTTCACATACTGAAGGTGAATTAACAGCTGGGCACCACAGTGGAGACCATAAGACCATAAGATACAGGAGCAGGATTAGGCTATTTGGCCCTTTGAGTCTGTTCCACAATTTTATCATGACTGTTATGTTTCTCAACCTCATTCTCCTGTCTTCTCCCTGTAACCTCTGATCCCCTCATTAATCAAGATCCGATCTATCTCTGTCTTAAATACACTCAATGAATTGGCCTCCACCACCTTCTGCAGCAATGAGTTCCACAGTTTCACCACCCTCTGGATGTCCACTTCCTCAATACTACCTGTCCCTTGACCTATCTTTGTGTCATCAGCAAACCTAACAACAGTGCCCTCAATTCCTTCATCCAGATTATTAATGTAAAACGTGAATAGTTGTGGTGCCAATAATGAGCTCTGTGGAACTCCACTAATCATGAGCTGCCATCCGGAAAATGACCCTTTTATCCCCACCATCTGCCTTCAGCCAGTCAGCCAATCCTCTACCCATGCCAGTACTTTGCCCCTAACACCATAGAGCTCTTATCCTATTTCACAGCCTCCTGTGTGGAATCTTGTTAAAGGTCTTCTGGAAATCCAAATGAATAACATTCACTGGATCTGTTTTGTTTAACTTGAGCATTACCTCCTCAAAGAATTCTAACAGATTTGTCAAACATGAACTCACCACCCATCCCCCACACTTTGATATAGATGTTCTGATTCAGCACTCTTCTACCATGCATTTACAAGTACTCTGCAATCTCATCCTTAATAGTGGACTCTAAAATCTTACCAATGACTGAAGTCAGCTAACCAGCCTATACTTTCCAGTCTCCTGCCTCCCTCCTTTCTGAAACAGGGTTGTTACTTTAGCCATTTTCTGGATCCTACCTGACTCCAGTGATTCCTGAAAGATTACCATCAATACCTCTACAATCTCCTCAGCCAGCTCCTTCAGAAGCCTGGGATATAGCCCACCCAGTCATGGTAAGTTATCCACCTTCAGAACTTTCAGCTTCCCTAGCATCTTTTCCTTAGTGATGGCCACTACACTCACCTCTGCCCCCTGACTCTCTTGAAGTTCTGGAGTGCTACTGGTGTCTTCTACCATGAAAACTGATGCAAAGTACCTATTCAGTTCATTCACCATTTCTTTATTTCCCGTTAAAATTTCTCCAGCCTCATTTTGCAGCAGTTCAATGTCCACTCTTGCCTTTCTCTTTGCTTTTACGTTACTTTGGCTTTGCTAAAAACGTTAGGAGTCAGATATTGTGGGGCTGGGGTAAATGTACATTGTGGAATCCAAGAATGCAGTTGAAAGTAAGTTAATTTTGGAAGCTGAAGGAATACTCTGTTTCTTCTCACAGCAGTGCCAGAAATGCACTTTCCTTGTGTTTTTAATTCCTTTCTCATTTTTCCCTTCCCAAATATGAAGGGGTTGAATTATCATAAAAACTCAACCAATTTAACTGCCAAATTGATCTTATGTGGTTCATTTGTAATGCCAGTCTAACACCAACATAACTCTTATCTGCCTTCTATAACCATGCTGGCTACTAAATTGAAATGCAAGTTGATTTCACTAGGACACTAATTCAATAATAACATATCCCTTTGCTGATATAATTAAGGGCATTATTGCCTAATTCCTACTGTTTCTGCACATTATATGACTGCCAGACTTCTATTTCCATATATTGGATTAAAACATTAAAAAGGAGAATCTTCATTATCATCAGGAGATGACTAAAACAATTATGTTATTAATTACTGATCAACTATGCATGACTAAATTTAATTGAAATGTACAGAATGAATAATTATTCTCCATCAAAAGCTTTCACTCCTAGTTACTCCATATTCATATGAGTTACTTTCCATGTCTCATGGTAGAAATGAAGAATCTGAAAAGCTGATAAGCAAGATTTTGCCATTTGGGTCAAGTACGTGATACTGGGACATCAGGGGTTCACAATTGGGAAACTCTCGATTGGCTGTGATTATTCGTGACCAGAGGGAAGTCTCCTCATCCAACTAAGGGCAACAGATGGATTCTCAAAGCTGCAAATCCAATGGGAAGCCCTCCAGCTTGCAAGAGGCTGACACCTGCAGTTCAGTCAGGGAGAGAGAGAGACAGCCTCTACTTTGATGCATATCAATGTACATTTTTACATTCAAATTGAAAAAAATTACCTCAGTAGCCAGGATGCCACTGTGGCGTGAAATCTCTTCCACAGTATGATGTGTGTAGATCAGGCCAGGCAGGTGAGGAGGATCTGCCTGAAGCACTGATGGTAATATATTGCAATAGCCAAACAGTTTATTACCTCTGTCTTACTGTCTGTTGGGAGGGATAAATAAAGTTGCTTTAATAATCATAATCTACAGCCAAGCCTGTGCTAATCTTCTGTATCCACGGGATACAGAACAAAATAATAACAATTAAGGAAATATCAAATTTTTGTTCACATTTCTTTTGAGAAATTGAGTTCTGGATAACGTTGTGCCACAGTTTTGGATCTCCCAAAGTTCATTTTGAGGAGGTCTGAGTGATTGGAAAGTTTGTTCTGTTCTCATATATTCAGTAACACATTCAGTCAGCATGGCATGAAACTGAAACTAGCACTGAAGGCATATTTGGAAATAGGTGGAAAAAGTCACCAAAAGAAACCCTGATATAATAAACGATGAATGTTTCTCATTCGGTTGAAAACAAATAAAAAGGAAATAAGGATAAAATATATGTTTTCCGCACAATAAAGAGGCCTGCTGTTTTTGGTGAAGTTTTAAACTGCTGTTTCCCATGAGATACCTGTACTACGGGCTGTTCTGAAATTAATGAGATTCTCAACTCATATTGTGGCAAGCCTAAGAATGAAATTGGACTGAGAGTTGCATATGATGAAAGAACATAGTTGTCAAATGAAACTATTACAGATTACTTTCTCAAATTTAAAAGAAACTCTCAGGATTCTGGTAATTCTCAAATGTGCAAATGATATAG
Source organism: Ginglymostoma cirratum (assembly GCA_024137785.1). Lineage (NCBI taxonomy): Eukaryota > Metazoa > Chordata > Chondrichthyes > Orectolobiformes > Ginglymostomatidae > Ginglymostoma > Ginglymostoma cirratum. The sequence continues at coordinate 121,981 of JAHRHZ010000031.1, forward strand.
GGGGAAATAGAAGGTAATGTTATGAAGCAGGCAGGAAAGAGTTGTTCACAGTGAGTGAAACATAAAAAATCAGACTATGAAGATAAAACTCCAGCCCTCAGGTATAAATGAAAATTGATGATTCACAACTTACATTCACCTTTGTTACAACTAGTGCCAGGCTGGTTATCTCAGAGGAGAATACATGGGAATCCTGCTAAGACACATTCATTTACTTGAAACTGTCCTGAAAGTGACTTTTTCAATCGTGCTCCAATGTTTGGCCAAATTAGTGTTTAGGCAGAACATAATACATCCCATTGTTTGGCACTGTTAGTGATAGGACAGAGCATATTCCTGATGTGAATCACTTGGCTTAAGCAAACAGAGTTAAACTAGGCCAACTCATTTACAGTCAGGCTCGGGAAGAGAATGCTTGTCATTGAACAAATGCTAACAAAACACGAAGTGATAGTTGAGCTACACGCCCAAATTATAAAATTAGATATTACAAGGGTGAAGTCAATGTAGAGGATAATGTACAGCCAAGATTTTGTAAGGTTCAGTCAGTACCTTATGCACAGTTAGAAGCAGAAAGCGGACTAGATTAGAAAAAGAGCATGGCCAAAAACAGGAAACCTATTGGAATACTCACACAATTATATATCGATTTGTTTGAAGAAGGTGGGAAAAGTAATTTGTTTTGATTGAAACTCCTGCAGTACTCAGAATCCATCAAAGGAGTGATGTAAGTCAAGTTCTTTCAGTTGGACAAATCAGATTATACCACAGACCTGGCCCTCCTGTGGCACAGTGGTAGTGTCCCGACTGGCTTGGAGTCCCACCTGCTCCAGAGGTGTGTCATAACATCTTTGAGCAGATTGATTAGCAAATATCTCTATGCCAAAGATCTGACCACTTTGTGGAGGTTACAATCCAAGTTCAGGTTTGACACAGTCAGAGATATTGAAAGTGAAAAGGCAAGCCAATCAACGTGCAGAGGGGTACCCAGACAGAAATAATAAGAAGTCAGATAAGTTAATTAAAAATATGCAGGAAATGAGAAGGAAAAGAAAATTCATTTCATTAATTCTTGTCAAATGATGATACCTTCGATTAAAAAAAAACATTATTTAGTTCAGGAAAAGAAAACCTGAAATTTAGTCTGGCACTACTGCTGTTCTGGTTGTGATTACAGAAAAAAAGTCAGCAACACAACACATTAAATTTTAAATATTGTTGACATTACATCATTTTGGAGTTTAGGAGAACACGCGTATGTACTACTTCACATGTCAAACAGAGAGGTCATTGTTTTGTAGTGTGTTATGTTGCAAGATCTGGACCTTTTGTTTTACTGTCTCCGTGAGGAAATGTAGTAAATAAACTTAACTCAACTATACTTTGGGGAGGCAATGGCCTAGTGGTATTATAGCTAGATTGTTAATCCAGAGAGCTAAGTAATGTTCTGGGGACCCAGGTTTGATTTCTGCCACGGCAGATGGTCCAATTTGAATTCATTTAAAAATGTTTTAAAAAGATTCTGGAATTAAGAGTCTAGTAATGATGATCACGAAACCATTGTTGATTGTTGGGGAAAACCCATCTGGTTCACGAATGTCCTTCAGGGAGAGAAACTGCCATCTTTACTTGGTCTGGCCTACACGTGATTCAAGACTCACAGCAATGTGGTTGACTCTTAACTGCCCTCTGAACAATTAGGGACGGGCAATAAATGCTCGCCTGCACAGTGACACCTCACCCCATGAATGAATTTTTAAGAAATCAGAAAGGGCTGGAAAAGCCTTCTTTAGAAGGACCACTGGACCCTTAGCAGACCCTTAGTTAACTCTGCTTTCTCTTCACAGATGCTGCCAAACCTGCTGAGTTTTTCCAGCAATTTCTGATTTGGTTTCTGATTTCCAGCATCTGCAGTCCTTTCAGTTTTTGTTTAATGCACTGTTGACTGCCTGAAGTATAACAGGTGTGTGTTTTAGTGCCAACCATAACACTGACTCTCCAGTCCAGCAACTCCAGAAAATTTGTCTTTTACTTGACACCTTGGTGGCCTCCCAAGGGACAACTTGAAAATTCCATTCAGCCATTGATAATAGGCCTCAACTGGCTGCCAGTGCGTGCACAGCTCTTCAGTCTCCAGGAAAGGGGCTCAAGAATGGTAGCTGCCTACATCCACTCTCACTACTGTTTGACAGCAAAATCATTTTAGTTGTTCTGAAGTGGAGATAACAAACATTTTGCACCCTATTAAAAACATCATCTATAAATAATTTAACAAAGTCAAAATGTTTAAATATAAATGTGGCAAATGTGCAATAAATTTGAGTTTACAAAATCTGCCTAAAAACTCCATTGGCACTTGCACTGATACATACAGAGTCAAAGGTTCCTAGGTTAGATCCCTTATCAATGCTAAATTAGCAAACCTCAAACAGAATAACACTTGAAACGTTATCCTATGCAAGGGAGGGAGAAAGTCAGTCAAAGGCTCCAGCATCGAACTGAGATCTAACACTGTTTGTTGCAAAGCACGCTGGCATAGTTGTCAGGTAATGATCAGGCTTAGCAATTATGTTTCCTTTAGATAAACTCTCTTTTTGCAGTCACTGAATGGAAAGTTCACATTTTCACTGAGTGCTATGTCGAGTGAGATTCATGGCACCTGATCTCGTATGCCTCGCAGCAACTGTTAACACACAATATTCCAGTTTACATGTCATTAATTGTGCAATCAGGCTTTTGAGCCCTGATATCAAGGAATTGCATAGCCAGACAGGAGGAAGTGCTGACCACTTCTGGGACTTTTCAGCATTCATGCCGCTGCAGCCATATTTAAAACTCAGCTGTTAAAACTCATCTCCTCAGATGCTGCAAACCACCAACTGCACCTTACACCATGGCTCTTGACGCGTAGCAGCAAATACATGGTCAAGTGGAAAGGAAGCGTTGCTCCCCACCTGTCAGACAGGGATGTGGGCACATTGATGGCCAGGATGGTGAGGAGAGCAGTAGACCACCACACGAGGCCATGCCACCTGAACATAAATTGCAGCCGGAGTCACTGTCAAAATCCCAGAAGAAGCAGGACGCCCAATATCAAGCTCTTCACCCCCACCATGAGGAGAAAATGCTCCATTTGGCTGAAGAGGAGCACAACTGGTTGTGTGGAAACAGGAAGAACTCAATAGTTAACCAACTTGTTCTGTGCTGGGCTGTGCTGCTCTCCCATTACCACCTGCACTAATTCCTTCTTAATCTGCACAAACCTCTTCCCTCTTTGACAAATTATTCCTTTTCTTCTTCTCTGTAGGTATGAGCAGCAACCAGCGATCCTCTGCCAGGAGATCCTTCAGCTCTATTTTGAAAACTAAGAAGGAAGGCACTGGACCATCAGAGAATGGTCCAGCAAGGGTTGCCCTTGCACCTTCAATGAAATTTGGGAGCTCAATGTATTGAGCAAATCAGACACATCTCCGAATCAAGTCAAGGAAGTGATACTCTAGACTCAGGCACTCAAAGAAGATCAGTATCCTGTTCAGCCCCAGGCAGATGACTCCACAGTCTTGGCTATTAATGATTTTGTTGAAAAGCACAAACAAGTACAGGAACAGCAGGCAGGTTTGTTAGAGACAGTCCGTGAGCTGGATCAAATGATGGAGGAGTCCAATGTTATCGCTTTGCTACTCTGGCCTACAATGTGACCATCTGTCTCCATGGAGAGGTCCTCTACAAAAATACTTAGTATCTGCAGGACATGTGCAGGGAGCTGCACTCTGTCTTGCAGCCATAGGAGCCGAATATCAACGGAAGCACCTGCCTGTGTTGCCAAAACCCACACCAGTTGAAGCCAAGGAGGGTAAGCCTGCATCTGGGCAAGAGAGTTTCAGAAAACCATGTAATGACCACCCAAATCTTACAAGTCAACAGGGCTTAATACAGAGCAGATTCCATTTTCCCAAGCTGTCGAAGTCGAGACAATACTTAGGCATAGTGGAAGATATAGAATAGAATAGGAAATTATTGTCATGCATATTTTTACATGAAAAACACAGTGAAAAGTTTTATAAGTCACCCCACCATGGCATTTACAGTATAAGACGAATACAGCAAAGGAAGAAGAGAACTTGCTGAGGACAAAATTGGCATGGGTAAAATATTATAAACAACATTTCACTTTTGTAAGTATATATTCAATTGCACTATAAAAATGTCTACTCTTGAATAATTTTCACTGTTAGACTTGGTCGTTACGTCCATGTGAAAGATGCACAGCTTTTCAGGGATGAAAGAAGTTGCAATCATCAAGCATTACCCAACTCCTTGGCTGCACATAGCCTCAGATTATCATGGCTCCTTGAAACATGATGTTTAGGACTGTAGCTGAAGCACTGCACCTTAAGTGGACCACAATTACACTAATCACAACATACAGCAATTATGCTAGAACCTGGTCTGCTCACACTTTCCACCATATACCGAACTTGTGACTAAGAATAAGAAATCAGTGATGATTCCACACGATTGTGGGGAACAGTTTATTCTATGTATGAGATTTCCAAGGCACCACACAGCCATTTAAGGTTGCAAGATATACAATGGCCACGTTCCCTCAGAGCTGACAAAAGCCCTCAAGTTTAGTGCTGTCCTGGGGAGTGCACAAGCATTTCAGACAACTTAGCATACACTGAAACATTGAAGGGTTTCTGATTTTGTAAGCATTGAAAGGAAATTCTTCAGGATTCATCGCAATCTGCTGCTTATCATGAAAGACATCATTGCTAAGGGTCAATGATGTATCATGCTACCCTGCTTTATTGCATGGCTCTGTGGTCAATGTCCTGATCATCAGTCTCATCTTCATCCTGAGAAGATTTTCATCATTCCCCCATTTCCTCCATACCCAGAAGATCCTTCCCTTGTATTTTACAGTTGTGAAGGGCACAGTATGCCACACTGATGCAGATTTCTTTTTTCCATACAGTACTACAAGACACTGTCAGATTGATCTCATTATCAAAAGTTACCTTAAGTAGAATTAAGGGCCTGATAGAAGTATAAGAAGCATTACACTTACATTCTGTGTCAGTCTAAGTGTTTGGAGGGGGTAGACTTTGTCTCTCAGCAGCCATCCCTGTACACCCAAGGACCTGGGAAGGAGGCAGGAACCTGTGGGTTCTGTACAACGTAAGTGTCAGCCCTCAGATCTCAGGCACATTCATACAAAATTTACCATGTGTTGTTACATACCATTTGAACGTTGAAGAAATGGAAGGCTTTTTGTTGAGAAACTTTGTAACTTAATGATAGAGTGTTCTCAAGATAACATGGGTGCAACTGATAGAATTCTGCTGCTCCAGCTAGCCAACAATTGGGAAGAAACGCACAACCTGACTTGCTTGATTCCCTTCATCACAGGGGAAGGATATGAATACCTGTTATTTGGAGGAAGTGGCATCAGTGTGGCTCACAGTGCCAGGGATCCAGGTTTGATTCCAGTCTTAGGTGACTGTGTGGAGTTTTTACATTCTCCATGTATCTGCGTAGGTTTCCTTTGGGAGCTCACAGTTTCCATGCACAGGTTAGGTGGATTGGCCATTGTAAATTGCCCATAATGTCCAGGGATGTGTAGGCTAGGTGGATTAGTCATGGGAAATGCAGGGTTACAGGGATAGGGCAGGGGTTGTGGGAATGGGTGGGATGCTCTTTGGAGGATAGGCATGAACGCGATGGGCCGAATGACCCGTTTCCACTCTTGTAGGGATTCTATAATTCTTTTGACATCCGGATGCAGTTGAGGTATGAGAGATGTCCCCAGTTGTTTCTTGAAACTAACTGGTCTAAAGTGTCAGGGCAACTGTAATATTGGTAACCACTGGAAAGGGACTGTCACACAGATCTCCTGAGCATGAGTCTGATCCTGCAAATGACAAAGCTCAGTGAAGATGCTGTCATTAATTGGTGCTTGCACTGTTTTTCAAAGAGTTGAAGACAATTACAGCAAGGCCTGTAGATATGAAGTCTCGTTGTGGATCATCTTCTGCTGCATCTCCCTCTAAAGGTTGTACACTGGCGATTGCCATCCTTGCTATTGAAGTGATAATGACTTTTTTTTTAATGTATTTGTAATTGGACCAGGGCCACAAGGACTCCAGTCATAATGATCACCATGTGATTTATCCATGAGCAAGGAAAATATCAACGTCATAAAAATAGTACAATTCTATTTATGAGCCCTCACATCCATCAGAATAAAGCCTCACATAATGCCCCCACAAAGTGAGGCATAAAGGTTTCCCAAGAGATCATTGTCACACCTTCATATGGAATGCTGAGCTGTGAGATTCATTTACATGCTGCATAATCAAAGTTTCCATGTCACATTGGGGTAACAGAATCTGCCAGTAAGTCATGATGATAGCAATACCCACACCACTCTTCCCCTGCCAAAGATCACTCATCACTGACCACATCTTTGCGTACTTACAGTTCAGTGTGAGAATGTGGCAGCAAAGTTTTGCCTTCCAGTGCTAGCTATTGTGAAACAGAAACCTCGGGGGCCATTTTTAAGTGCCTTGTTCAGACTACATTTCTCAACCATCATGACAAGGACACAATTAGTATATACAACGTCATGGTCATGATTGCTTGTGATGATAATTTTCAATCTGCTTTCAAAGACAATGAATGTACTGAAGAAATTTAAACTGAAGCTGAATGGGTATCATTACTACCAATGATTACTGCAATTTCCCCCATTGCTATGCCTCAAATTCAACATGTTTTATTCTGTCTGAAGATAAAAGTGGCAGTAACTTATTCCGCACAATCCTCGTGCAATTCCAGCCATTTTGTGCAGCTATCACATAGTTGCCTTTCAGTCTAACATATGGCAAAATTCTAACCTTCATTTCACCAACGAAGCACAAACTTCATCCCATCCTTTATGCTCTTTGGTAATGCTGTTCCTGTGGCACCTACAAGCTTTCAGGCTCCCCCAGTTTAAATTCTGCCTCTTTATATAACTATAATGTTTCCAATTTATCCCCACACCTATAACTGTGGAAATTCCAAAGCCCTGTTGGCTCTACACCTCGCTATGTAAATGTGAGACATTACTGAGAACTGTTTCAGACTCTCCTTCTGGATTTCACAATTCCCTCCTGCTTTAAACACTATAACCTCTAAGTGCTCCCTTTCATCATCACTATTACCTCAGCAATCCAACATGTGGAAGCTCATCCCTTGGGTTAAATTGAGCAGTTTCCCCAAGACTCCATGGTCCACCTTGATAAGCAACTTGATGGCAATTGAGTGAACAGCCAGACTGACCATGGCCCACCCCCAAAATTGACTTAGCAGGACATTCGCAACTCACCATAGCCCAGGACCCCAGATGGATGACTCCACAGTACACCAACTGAGACATTTGAAATCCCCCGACTGGTTGCCTGTCATCTTGGCCACATTCCAACAATGCATCCTGTGCAAATGCGTCAGATTTATGTGGGTCATTGTGTTGCAAAATGACTTACGAAGTCCTCGGTCTTCCTGAACATCGAAGTAAGTATTGGAGAGCTGATGTATGAGAGTTGGTCTGAGAGCAGGTACAGGTAATGTGGTGAGGCTGGTGATTTGTTGATGCTGACTTGTGTGGACTAAAGGTTAAGGGGTTTGGTAACCACGGAGTGGACCGTGATATTGTTGTGAATAACCAGATTGGTTGATGGCCAAGACAATCATTCAGTAAGCTGCAGTCAGCAGGCATACATTCTGATTTATATATTGAGAATTTGTGTTGCCTAGTTTCTCAGAGGAGGGGAGAGGAGATTTGGAAGCAGTATACAATAGGGTTGCAGCCTTAGCAAGATGCAAATATGAGTAAACTAAGCAGATATCATTCAACAGTGAATTCTGAAGTCAGCATTTAAAGCTTGAGGGGAGAAAAACATTACTAAAAAAATTAAGACATTGTGATTCGGACATTTTCATTCTCCCCATATTTTCCCACCAGTGCTCACATCACAACATGGAATGAGGATTCCACACAATGTGTGGACTTGCTCATTAAAATTGGTTGAGTTACTGAAGAGCAGCTACATTCACATTGACAATGTCATGGTTAGATGAGATAATTGTTGGGTTTGATGGGCAATGATGAAAGATAAATGAGTTCAGCAGAAAAGGTTGTATCAGTAGCTGCACCATTCAGAATTTTTGGGAGCATTTTTTTCTGGAAATTTTTTTGAGAAACTCATTCCGTTATTTAAACATATGTTTTTAAAGCAAAATTGTTACCTGGAACATAACCTCTAAGATCATTTCCAGGTTAATAAATACACGTTATGAATCCAGAAAAGTGAGGATGTTGTGATATTTGCCACAAAAATATTCTTAAATTAAAACAATTCAAAAATACAACTAAAAAGTAAAGCAGCCTAACACTGAGTACTAGGTTGGTACAAAGTTCTCAGTTAGCCATAAATAACAATAAAGCTTTTTATCTCCAACAAAAGCTCTTTCCAAATGTGTTTTAAACTCGATACATTGCAGAGTCAAAGCTGCTCTTGCGATGTTCAGGACTCTCACAAAATTGACTATAATGGCTGCTGAGACCATAAAAAAAAAAAAAATTTTCTACAGAAGCACTGTCATGCCACTTACAGATACTCTGTAACTTAATGTACACGTGATGTTCAATCCTGTTTAAAATTTTCCAACTTCTTGACAACATCACGAATAGACCCCGCAGCCATGAGAAACAAATTGTGAAGCTTTGATGCTGGTGACGCACATGGGAACTTTTTAGCAATATAGCCAATGTATTCCTGACTTAAATCAGGATCTTTATCTTAACCCTTAGCAACTTCTGTGGCATTGATCCAGTCACAATCCTGCAGAGATTTAACAGATTAATCAGTCACTTCTCTTTAACACCGTAGAGTTCAAATTCTGCCAAAAGGTACACTGCAAGTATATGAATAGGACAGCATGGTAGTTGCACTATAAGATAGAATCCAAAGATGTCAAGTTCAAATCCAACTCTAAAAATTGTGAAAATGAATTCATCTAATTAATTACTTAATACAAAAAATATATGGCGGCTAGGGTTTCATAAAAGGCTAACTGATTCATGAAAGACTATGTGAAAAGCTTACCCTCCATCTGGTCTGCTCTAGATACAAAAACTTATATATATTGCAGTTAGTGAAGGAAAACTTGCCAATTAGTTTACAGAAGTCTAATGTGACAGAGGTTGACAGTAAGCTAAAGATATTAATAGCCAAAGCAATCTAAAGCCTGATCAGGGAGATAGACTTTGAGGAAGGCCTTATTGGAGAAGAGAGACGAGAAAAAAATTGAAGGGGATAGGTTCATGGCTTTGGTTTAGACAGCTGAAAGCAAAGCTGACAAAGATGCACAAAGTGAGTGAAAATGCTCGAGAGAAGAATTGGAGGAATACAAAGAACTTAAATGATGTAGGGTGGGTGAAGTTTATAGAAGTTGAGAGGAATGAGACCACGAATGGATTTGAGTATGAGAATGAGAATTCTCATTTGGTGATTTTGATAATTGGAAGCCATTGTAGGTCAGTAGCATAGGAGTGAACCTAACTTGGTGGTGGTAGTTAAAATTTAAACAGTTTGGGATCTGTTCTCATTTATAGACATCTATCTTAGGGTCAAATAGGGCACAAGGATGCAAATAGTCTGGTTCAGCCAAAACTTGTCATGAAATTGGAGAACATATCAGAGAACATAACAGTTCCCAGAAAATTATGTTTCTTCCAGGACAGGATCTCTGACAAGCAGACTAAAACTCAAAGGCAAAGCTTTTATTAGGACGTAACCATGTCAAACAAAATTCTCTTCTCCACTGAAATGCTGAGTCACAAAAGAAAATTGCTGGAATAGTGCTCAAATTCATAGTATCCCCTCCTCTATTGTCACTGTCTAATGAAGGAATTCATTGGCATTTGTTAGACATCTGTTCATGGATTCCTTCAGTTGAGTGAGAAGCGTACTTCTGAGCTTTCATAAATTACCATTTAAAATGTATGCTTGAATTCTTATATATAAAAAGAAATTAAGTATACAATGCCCAAAAATGCATCATAATGAAAATATCCTTAGTTTAACAAGGTAACTTCAAATTGAAGTTTCTGCACAACTTAAAATTATGTATGAGAGCAGTAATTTACCCTGCAGCCCTTATGTCTCAGAAAACCTAATGGGAATTCTAAGATGTTTTATTAAAGTCTCACCACAAATGTGATAAACTTGTTGAAAAGGCTACACTGGCAAGATAACTGATGGGTCAATTTGTTTGTGAAAACAGCTATGGAATAAAAAGAGTGATTTTTGAAAAGAAATCAAACTCAAGAGAATGGCCCTGCAGCTGTGGTGAACTGCTAAGAATTCCTTTGAGTTATTGAACAGGCATTTCATCAAGGTATTTGAAATCTGTCTATCAATTTTTGACACTTGCTCCTCCAAGCACAGGATAATTGAGGACAGTTTCAGTTGTTTCAAAAGGGTTTTATACATCTTCTCGAAAGAACAGAATCCAAAACTGAGGATCATTAATATATGTAGTCCCTAATAAAACCAACAAGGAATTAGCAAAAAACCTATTGATCCAGAGCTTGGCTGGAACATGGAATGCCCATGTAATGACTTGAGTACTAGGTACGATACAGCAACAACCAATTGAAAGTGCACAGGTTCCAACGTAAGAGGTTGGATAGCACATGGAGGAGCAAAAGGGAGCAGCCACCATTAAAGCTTTGCTAATCTTTGTAAAAAAATATTAAATTTGTGACAGTGGGTCTCATTCTCTGAAATGTAACGTTGGCAAGGCGGAAAATTACAGAAAACTATTCCAGGGATAAATTAGAAACATTTAAAATTCATTTGTGGTATTTACTGAAGCTGATATGTTCACAGCCTGGGGTATTAGGCCACTTAAATTGACAGGTAAACAGTCAATGGCAAGCAATACTGGAGGTATTTGAAGCATATGCTGACAGTTGTGGTTTGTTTCTGGATGAATCTATAGTGATGCAGGAAGTACAACAAAAGGCTTTACTGATGTTCAATACAGGTGCTTCAGTGAGAGAGACTTTCAAGATGTTCCTTACATGAAAGAAAAGATATCATGAATGTATAATGGAAGCTATGAGGGATTATGACGTGGTAACAAATTCCACACACTGAAAATGTGATATCTGTCAGGTGAGACGCAAAGAGAGTGAAAACAGTACCTTAATTTGTGATATGTTTGAGCTGGGTGTTGAATGAATCTCATAATTGTGTTGTGATGTTTCTGAGTAACCAGATAATGGATCAAATGGCCCAACATTCTAAGTCTGGAGAGCCGATACTGTATTGCTGGAAAGAGACAATCACTTAACTCTGGATGATACTTCGAAAGTTATACCAGCATGAGAAACAGTGCATGACCAGTTTCACAGTCTGCAATTTGGATCCAACTCTGTCTTCAGCATAACAAAAGCTGCGGTTAACTAAGTGACACAAAGGAATTCAGGCATATGTAACTGTCAGCAGAAATCTGACGCAGAGCATTTCAGAGAGGCAACAGAAAGGGCATAATGGAAGAGATAATGCTGCCCCATCAAAGGAAAGATGTGGTCAAATATGGTAGGGATAAAGAGAAGATACTGACAAGTGTGAGGGTAGAAATGACATTTTGCCAAGGCGAATAGAAGCAAAGTGAACAGAGATAGAAGCCTAGTAAACCATGTGTAGGGAAGAGAGATGAAAGCAATACAACTATAGGAAGATTTGAAGAAATTCTGGACAGTGAAGACATCATAGAGATCATGGATACAGGAGCAATCATACAAAAGTGCCAGTGATAGGTGCTGGTGGTGCTGAAGCAACTCCTATTCTAGATTCAGACAGTGACAGTAATGTTATCCAAAGAGTGCTGTGTGAAGAACTAAAACAAAGGGAATCAACTGCACGCCTCAAAAATTTGTCAAAATGCTCTCTCCTTACATATCTAACTCTGACAGCAAACTGTTAGCTGCTCCATTTCATGGAGCAGATGTGGAACGGAATGTAAGGGAAGAATTCACAGTCTGTTAGAGGTGGAGAGCTGTTAAGAGTAGACAAGCTGCACCACTGGAGGTGCTACACATTGGACTGAATGTGAATTTTGTGAAATCCTATGTGATACTGAAAAGGGAGTTTGAACAAGTGTTGCAAGCATTTGGAAGTTGATCAAACAACAAGTGAGATTAATCATTCATGAGAACTTGAAGCGTGTACTTCTGAGAGGGAACATTGAGCCAAAGATCAAGGAAGCGTCCCACGACATCACACAGCCACTTGATTTACCAACATAGTGGGTAAGCGCTGTAATGCTAAAGGCAAATGGGGATTGGTTAGCTCACTTGACTGGATGACTGGTTTGTAATATACAGTAACACCAACAGCGTGGGTTCAATTCACAAACCAGCTGAAATCTCTGTCAAAGTCCAGTCTTCTCACCCCTTGTCCGATTAAACCACCATCAGCTGTCTCTCTCAAATGAGAGAGCAGCTCTGTGGTCTGGTAGGAATATGGTGATTTTACTTTAAATCAAACAATGACAGCAAGCTCTGCATTGCAACAGATGAATGAAGTGGAAGGGAAGAAAGATAAGCCAAGACCACTTACAGTTAGGTTTTTTGAGAGTTGTCATTATGCAAGATATTTGCCAAATTAGAATTAAAATGGGGATACTGCCAGCTGGAGCTTCATCATGATTCAAGGAAGGTGACAATTTTTGGCAATCACTGTTGCCTTTACAGATACAAGACATTGTTATTTGGCACCACTGCAACATCAAAGATTTATCAACACAAAATCCACAAAGTGAGACAAGAGATCCCAGGAGCAGCTAAAGTCTCAGACAATATTGTTATTCATGGAGACATATGAGAGCAGCATGATGAGAAGCTGACATTAATTTTGTAAGCTGGCAGTCAGCATGACTTACACTAATCATGGACAGATACTTGCTGGGTTGAAACAACTGACATTCATGGGGCATAGATTCATGAGTGGTAGAATAAATCCAGTCAAAAGTCAAGATCGAAGAAATAACAGAAGCAACTGAACCACAAAATGCCAGCAAAATGGGGGAGGATCAAACCGCACTGATCTTCATTAGGGAAACAGCCTGAATCAATCATACACTTATGTTCCACCTAGATCAATGACAATGACAAATACTGGAACAGAGTCAGATAAATATTCAGAATTAGACCACCTCTCGCAGAGAATCTGCTGTGTCAGGGCTTCAGGCTCATCATGCACGCTGTCAAAATTCTCTCAGCCGTTAGGTAATTTGATAATCTTCAACTCCTCCTTCCTGCCTTAACTTCTTAACCACAGGTGTTTAATCAGTAAGGGAATCAAGCTTAGACTTGAATATAGTTAACGAGTCAGTCTTGACAGCTCTCTACTTCACAGGTTCACACCCCTCTGACATAAGGAATCCCTCATCCCTTTCCTAAATGGGTGACCCCCCCTTATTCTGAAATTATGACTTCTGGTCCAAGGCTCTGTCACACAGAGAAACAACATATTTGCTTCTACCTTGTCAAGCCCCAAGGAATCTTGTATGGTTCAATAAGGTTGTCTCTCTTTCTCCTAAATTCCAATGAGTACATGCCTAAACTACTCAACTTATCCTCATTAAAAAAAAACCCTCCTTACACAGAATCAACATACTGAAAATTTTCTGAACTGCCTCCAATGCAAGTAATCTTTCCTGAGATAAGAGGACCAAAACTAGACATAGTATTCCAGTTGGTCTGGCTAGCGCCTTGTATAGTTTTAGCAAGATTTCCCTATTGTACTCTCCATTCCCTTTGAAATAAAGTCCAGCATTTTGTTTTCTTGCATGAGGATCCCCATCTGTGCTACAGCTTTTGGTAGAGTTTCAACATTTAAATAATATTCAGTACTTCTATTCTTCCTGCCTCAGTGCCTAACCTGACATTTTTGCACATTATATTCCATCTGCCAAGTCTTCATTAACTCATTTAATCTGTTTATATTCTTTGGTAGGTTCTTTGTGTCATTCTCACAATTTGCCTTCCCACCTGTGTGTTGCAAACTTGGCAACAGTAGCTTTAGTTCTGTCATCCAAGTCATTATCTATATATTGGAAACAACTATGACCAAAGTAAGCTGCATGGCCACTCTAATGTTCAGCTTCAACACACCATGCATGGTAGTGAATTGTAATTCTGGAAGTCACTGCCATGCATGCACTACACAGGCCCAGATGGCTGGTAAGAAAATTAGAGAGAACACTGATTGTGACTCAGTGGTGATCAGGAGGTTCAAGATCATGATGCAGGGACAAAAGCAGTATTACAAAGTGTGATGAGAGTTAGACAGCCTTCCGTGATGCCAGACGAAGAAGTGTGGCTGAGATGAGAGAATCCGAGTAAGATGGATGCACCATTTTATCCCATGTCCCTTGAGTCACTATCAACAAAGGATGCAATCAACAGAAAAAAAGTATTGCATGAAGGAAACTCTTCATGCATCAAGAAATATCATGATGACAAGGACACAGTAGCAGAAAAAATTCCTGCAGGAGCCGAGGAGAAACTGATCAGAGGATTAGATAGGGTGGACAGTGAGAGCCTTTTTCCTTGGATGGTGATGGCTAGCACGAGGGGACATAGCTTTAAATTGAGGGGTGATAGATATAGGACAGACGTCAGAGGTAGATTTTTTACTCAGGGAGTAGTAAGGGCGTGGAATGCCCTGCCTGCAACAGTAGTAGACTCGCCAACTTTAAGGGCATTTAAATGGTCGTTGGATAAACATATGGATGATAATGGAATAGTGTAGGTTAGACGGGCTTCAGACTGGTTTCACAGGTCGGCGCAACATCGAGGGCTGAAGGGCCTGTACTGCGCTGTAATGTTCTACGTTCTATGTTCTATGATATCCAGCAATCCAGAAGACCATAAGACAATGGAGCAGAATAAGGCTATTTGAGCCATCTGGTCTGTTCTGCCATTTAATTATAGTTGATATGTTTCTCAATCCCATTCTCCTGCCTTCTCCCCATACCTACTGATCGCTTTACCAGTCAAGAACCTGTCTCTGTCTTATATACACTCAATGACATGGCCTCCACAGCCTTCTGCAGCAATGAGGTCCCAGATTCACCATCCTCTGGCTGACATAATATTCCTCCTCATCTCAAAGCTAAAGAGTCGTTCCTTCATTTTGACACTGTGCCTTCAGGTCCTAGTCCCTCCTACTAATGGAAACAGCTTCTCTACGACCACTTTATTCAGGCCTCTCAAGATTCTGTGTGTTTTAATTAGATTTCTCTATCATCCTTCTAAACTCCAAGTACAGACCAGAACTTTCAACTGCTCGTCATAAGATAAATCCTTCATCTTTAGGATTAGTCTTGTGAACCTCAAAGCAGAAAGGGGAAGATTACAGTTTAAAAAATAAAGCCAGATTAAGAATCATTCAAGGTGATGTTGATTGAGCTAATTCATAGGGTGCACTAATTATGCAAATAATGTGAATCGTGGAAAAATTCAGCAGGTGTGGCAATATCTGCAGAGTGAAAGACTGAATTAATGTTTTGAGTCCAGTGTAACTCTTCTTCAGAACTGTGTTTGCATTTCATGCAACGTAGGTAGCACTATTAAGACCAGCCTTTGTTGACCATCCCTATCTGCCCTTGAACTGAGTGGCTTGATCAGCAATTTAAGGGGGCACTTCAGAGTTAATCAATCTGCTTGGGTTTAAAATCACACGTTGGCCAGATAAGGATTGCATATTGCTTTCCTAGTTTTTTTTTCTGTTAATCAATGGCAGGTTCATTTAGTTGAATTGGCTTTCAATTTTAATCCCAATTGTATGGCTAGATCTGAACATTTCTCTCTCCAGAGCTCTATGCCCTGGATTACAATTCAGTGACATAACCATTGTGCCATCAGCTCCCTCCCTGGGTTCCAAAGGTGTATCCCCACAGAAGAAAAATCAAGCAATTCGTCAACCAGATTATGTACACAATGTTACCTGTTGATAGTGCACAATCACATACTCCCTTAACAACCTAAACTCCCTCTGCCAACAAATCCACATGGTATCATCAGTGGGTGATGCTGGTGGCACTCTCCAGTATTAACCATTTCAGACCTATATACAACACATACTCCGACAAATAAGGCACATTCGTGTCCCTGCTTCATTAGGCATTTTCTCAGCAGCCTATTTCATCTGACACGAATCACCTTTCCAACTACTGTGACCTACCTTTCCTCCATTCACTAATCCACCAGCAGTGACACAAGCTGTTTCACCTTCAATCCACAAGTCATGTCCCCATCTTCACAAACATCTTCAGAATCCACTTATTCAAAAACACCTAACTCCATTTCCAACCTCTGATCAGTGTCAGCATCTTTATCTGAAGTACCTTGATGCATTTCACAAAAATGGATGTGGTCTATGAATAGACATTATTATAAATTAAACTTTTAAATACATCTTCTGAAGAACAAATATCCGAGAAATGGCTTTCATCAATTTTAGTTTTACTTTTTCTAAAAGTGTAATGATCCTTGTGCTTTT
This sequence comes from Ginglymostoma cirratum, assembly GCA_024137785.1. Lineage (NCBI taxonomy): Eukaryota > Metazoa > Chordata > Chondrichthyes > Orectolobiformes > Ginglymostomatidae > Ginglymostoma > Ginglymostoma cirratum. The sequence goes on from JAHRHZ010000031.1 coordinate 138,606, forward strand.
GTTTTCTTTAAGCGAAACTACATTGGAACTAGCAATGCGTAGGTTCTGAGAAGCTCTTTGGTTGCTGTGGAGCTGAACCAAAGGAGAAATAGAAAATTAATCAGATATCAGATTTTAATTGGTTTCAGAACCCTAAAAGGCAGAGTTAGTGGGGTAGAACTGATTCTGCAGTTGAGGGGACCAGAGGGGATACTCTTACAGAAGCTATGTGTACAATATGGTTAAAAAGGACAGGAGGTTAAGGCAGGGACAGTAGGTTCTGTAGACTGAATATGGCAACTGTTGCTTGGTCAGTTTTGTCAGTTATCCGCCCCATTTAAAAGACTGCAGAAAGCAGTCTCTCGACATTCTGCAACATGAAGGCTGTTGGAACCTAGCTGGGGAGATTTTGCAGGAGAAAGCTGCTTTGATGTTGACTGTATCCATGAAATTCTGATTGAATATGGCTGCTAGTCCAAGTAACTCGAGGGCAAAACAGATTGAGTTGGAAATGAGAAAGAGAAACCTTTGAATCAATGAAAAGTACAGTAGATGTTGAAGATCTGACAGAACATGTGCTAGAGAAATTCACCAGGTCTGGCAGCATCCGTGGACACAGAAACAGTTAACACTTCAAGTCCAATATCATTCTTCTTTGGATGGAAGAATATTAAAGAAAGTGCTTTGTAACTGCATGTTGTGCGACACATGGGTAGGCAGTGATGTGGATGTTTATGTACTCTGTGGGGTATATCAGTGTTGTACTGAGCAATGCATGGTTAATATTTTTTCTCTCTGCAACACCATTGAGCTCTTTACTTACATTTGAATTACATTGATTTTGGGTTTGTTTGCCTCACTAAACATTTTAAAAGTAAAATCACATCCTTTGGCTCATTCAATTGGTGTTGAAACAGTTAGAAGTCTCTCTGGTGATTGTAACGATATTTATGACAAACTATTCAACCAACTAACTTTGCCCACAACTGTTTGCGTCACCTTCTGTACACTTAGAATTTTGTCTGTTTTACAATATCTGTTGGTTAGTTTCACCCCCAAGTTTCTTCTGCCTGCTGTTATACAACATTATTGGGAAAAATCACATTGCCCTGCTTTGTAATTGGATAATGGGAACTGGAGTAGCATTATTTAAACACAAGAATGTGCTGATGACACAAATGTAATATTCCATTAGCAAGACATTTGTATGTGAGGTTTTCTGTTACATGTTACAACAGTTATGGACTATTAATTTTTTTTTGTGGTGAATCGGTATTTTGAATTATTTCATTTTTTAAAAAAGTGTGGTTATCTACAAGAACTTTAAAGTTTTGGCAAAAGATCTGTAGCTTGGGTTGTGAATGAGGTTGTTGACTTGCTCGCCGAGTAGAACGGAGTAGAATAAGATCGCTTCATCGGAGGCTCTACTGATGATGTCACCTTGCATGGTGACGAAACGTCTGAACAAAAACAAGCCAGCTCGGCGAGCATGTCAACCACCTCATCTACAAGATCTATTGCTTCTGTACACAGATGATTCAAAGTCTGTCCATTTTAGGCATTTATTTGTCTTTATCATTGGATGCTGTAAAATTTGTCATAAGAATCATTACAAACTATTCAACCATCAAAGAAATGATTAAACATTAAATACTGACATTATATAACTTACCTTAATAACAGTGGTTCAAATATAAAGCTTCATGCAGAGATCACCACTAGATTAAGTTAAAAAATATTTCACAGGTGTCTATCGCATCACATCCGTGGTGTAATATCACTGAATTTATGTAATTTATTTTTAAAAACAAAATGGAGAATTGACAATCTGTATTAAAACAAGACTGAGTCAAATACATATGAAACTGCCCAAGCTGGAAGTTGCTTGTTTGTCTGGACAGTACATTAGAATGTGAATGATCTTGTTGAGACATTCCATTGAAAAGATATCAATAAACTTTAGTTGTGGAATAAAGTCGCCATAGTGCAGAAGATCACAGGGTCTCCACACCTCTGACGGGGGGAGAGGTTGAGAAGGATGGTACTTCATGGTAACTTCAGTCAGGGCAGGAATTGAACCCATGTTGTTGGCATCACTCTGCATTGCAAACTAGTTGTCCAGCTAACTGAACTTACCGAATTCCCAGCCATTATTGCCAAATGGCTATAGAAACTGATGCATAAAGGTCACCCATATGCACAGACCTGGTCTAATGTTCTCAAAACACAGATTCAAATACCACCATGGGAGCTGGTAGAATGAAATGCAATGAATGAAACTGAAATTTGTCTTATAAACGGTGACTATGAAATTATCATAGGGTCAGAAATTTTAAAAAATGATTTACTGATTCTGTTTAGACAGGAATCTGCCTAGACCAGGTCTGGCTGACATGTGACTTCAGACCCACATCCATGTGGCCTACTCAATCTTTTCTTGTTTCTCTGTATTGTGTGAATGAATGAGTTGATGCTGTTGTGATTACATTTTGAGAATTGAGAAATAAACATTTATTCCTTCCTCATGAGGAAACATTATTTGTATTTTTTCAGAGTCACATCACTCAAAGATTTAAAACATTGCTTTTTTAAAACAAGGATTGCTGCAACCAGACAACCATCTTAACCTTATCTGTAATAACTGCTCAACTGTTTAAGCTCTCATTAGTTTGATGGTTTGTCTTTGAAAGGAAATATATGATCATCACAGCCTGATCTATCAGCAGATTTTGATTAATCCTTTCCCACCTAACCGTTTGACTGCACTTGAAAAGTACATAATTGGATGTGAAGTGCCATACATATGCTGAGGACACTAAAACAGTTTTTCAGAATGCCTTTTATTCTTGTAGCAAAATCAACTATTCTACCTATAGTGAGATTTTATTTTATTGCAAAAGGCCTGTAACATGCCAGTAAATTAGAAAGATCACTTTTGTGACAGGACATACTTAGTAAGTCACAAGTGAAAAATTTACAAAATAATTCAGATCAATCCACTAGTGATATTATTCTAGACACGATGCATAATTCTATAGTGAAGAGGTTGGCTAGTAACAATCTGATGGCGTAAGGTTGCAGAGTAACATTATAATATATTTCTGCATGACAACAATGATCTGCATAGTGAATGCTGCAGTGGTTTTATTCTTCGTGTGACAGCATATTCACTTTCACAAAGAAAAATACCTTGGTTAACTCAAGCTTTCCTCTTTAATTAAAATAAACTTCATTTTACCGACCACCTTATTTAGAATAAGTTTTATTGTAATTTCGCTTTGAGCTTGAAACTGCATTATGAGGTATTGTTGCACTAAAAGCTTCATTTTGCATGCAAAGTGAACTCCCCTTTCCATGACAACACAAGCGGCAACGTCAATTAGGACAGGATAACATTGGAACTTTTAAGAACCACAATACGGTCCACCAGAGTTGCACTCTGCCGATGACACTCTTGAGCACGTTCTAAATTTTTGTGTGTTGTGTGCCTTCAAATCACTTACATACCAGAGGTGATAGAAATTTGTTCAATCTTGCTTACATGAGATCTTAATACATCTTTGTTTAAATACTCATCAGATTGTTGTGCTGCATTGACAATATTGCATTAGCATTCCATAACAAGGAACAACAGTGTACCAAATGAACAGACCATTTTGTCCTTGTCCAGAGTTTTATTTGACCAGTCACATCAAGAAAGCAAATGTCATGAGCCAGGATGCTGCCATACCACCAATCAGTGGTGGGCTGCCACTAGATCATGACTTTCTAGGCAAGTGTACGATCTGGATACCAAGTATCAGAGGTCCAGGAGTCAGTCAGCCATTCAGCCTCTTGAGCCTGCTCAATAAGATCAAGGCTGATCTGTGGCCTAAGTCCATTTACTTACCTCGGGCCCATATCCATTGATATCTCTGCTTAATAAAAATTGAATCCAAGTCAAATTTAAATTTAACTGCTGAATTAGCATCAACCCTCTACTCTTTGCATGTAGAAGTGCTTTCTAACGTCTCACCTGAATGGCTTGGCCCTAATTCTTAGGCTATGCCCGGTGGCTCTAGGAGCTTCAACTAGTGGAAATAGTTTGTCTTTATTTACCCTGTCTTTCCGTGTTATTAACCTGAAGATCTTGATTAAATCACCTTTTAACCTGTTTGTGGCATTTTAAAGAGATATGCACCTGAATCCCCAGATCTTATTGGACATCAACTGTATTGTACTCTGTACCTTCTAAAAAAATACTCTTGGTCCGAAATGGATAACCTCATTCTTGCTTATATTAAAATCTATTTGCTACAGCTTTGCCCACTCAATTAATCTATCGATATCTTGTTGTAGTTTTACATCCGAAAGAGTGATATATAGATGGCAGAATCTGAAACTGACAGCTGACAAAGAGTGACTAACGACAGTGAGCTCTCGAGGCTTATTGCCTAGGAGAGACAAGCAGAAACAAAAGCACAGCAGACCAAGAAAAATGCCAAGTTTAAAAGACCAGTGAATTACGTACTTTCGCAGCCCATTTCCTTCTTTTGCAATAAATGTAGCAGAAACTGCCATCCCAGAATCAGGCTTTTGATTTACACCAAGTGATGGTTAACAAGAGTTGACCATCGCAGCTTCAGCCCTCGTCTTACAAGACAGAAGGCTGCCGCCACCACCACACTTTTGTTGGCTATTTTCAGATTTTTAAAATCTTTTTAGGTATGAAACAAAGAGATCTCATGCAGAGACTCTTACTTACACCATTAGCATTTCATACTTGTCACATTCTTAATTATTGGCCTGAAATAATATGGTGTCATAACTAGCCTCATTCATCATTAACACTCCCCTGAAACTGGCTACCACTTCTGGACATGTGCAGTTTAACTCAGAAGCTCTTGTTAGCATTTCCACACAACTGCATAAGGCTTTCCCCAATCAAGAAGAAATCACTGAACTGATGAAAACTTGCTCTTCTATTCTATGAATTTCACTCTAAAATTTTTTGAACAACCTACAACATCTGAATAAAGTCTAATTGTATTTTTAACTTTGCTCTAAGTTCATGATTTCTGGTGAACAGCCATGCCACGACTGAAAAAAAAACAGGTTTTATATTAATGGAATATCAAATTTCTCCATTTAAAAAATAAATATAAAAATACAGTTATTTATTTTATTTATAATATTTCCACATGTAAGGTTCAAAGAAATCCTAATGGTTTGTCGTTTTGATGAATTATTTCATGGGCTCATTGTGTACATAGAACTTATAAACAGTTCATGGAAAATAATGTATTACCCTAAGGGATGGAAGTATTAAAGTTTATTGTGATCCGTGGTGCTCCAATAATTACATTATTCTATACTTCCATCATTTTTACTTAAAATTATAAAAAAAAAGCTTCCTAGTTTGCTGTTCATGAGAATATTTCAGTGTTATTGGCTGTTCACTGTGCAAACTGTGCTGGAAGCCTGAAGTTTTCCTTAATTTAGTGGTAGATTCAAACTGATATAAGGCAAAAGGGGAAATCCCCTTCACAGATAATTCTTGAGCTAAACTTGCCAGATATATGCTACCACAGTAATCTCTTTCATATTTATTGCCTCTACAAAGAAAATATAAATGACTTCCATCTTTTACATAATACTTCTATAATGAATTGATTATTGATGACCAAGTACAGAATACAAACAATATTAAATATTCAAGATTTTATCAACTTAAATAAACCTCAACAGTTAATTGTATTTTCCTAAAATATGACTGAAATGGGTTTAACATATTTAGAAGACAAGCTGAAAGAAAGACCAGGTTCAAAGAATCCATCAGTTGCGCAATCTACAATGCAATGTAGAGAGTCTTTGTCATAGTAGTTTCTAAGCATTTCTTACATGTATAATTAAGGCTTCATAACGGAGTTGGTTTGAATCTGCACAAAAGATTAATTCAGCATCACCTGGAGTATTGTGTCCAGTTCCAGGCTTGAGACTTTAGGATTCATGTGATGACATTGGAGAAAACGCAGAAGAAGTTTATGAGAATGAACCCAGGCATGAGAGGTTTCAGCATGAAGACAGATTGGAGAAGATAATGCACTGTTCTCCTGAGAGAAAATCAGGCTTACAGGAGATTTGAGAGAATTATTCAAATCATGCGGGACTGGAAATAGCACCAGGAGAAAAGCTTCCCCACTCATGAAAGGATCAAGAATGAGAGGGTGCGGATTTAAAATAATTAATAAAAGAAGCAAAGGTGATTGATAGAGTCATGGCATTGTACAGCACAGAAACAGATCAAAGTTCCAAAACAATGCAACAATTTATAGAATGGTATTTACTGTTCCAAGAATTTGGCGGAACCATCCCAGACACAGAGGGGCATTACTGAAAAAGTTAGGGAAATTCATGGGAGATTGACAGTGAGGCAATTCTCCACACTGACATCAAAAATTCAAAAAGGTTGAACAGCAACATGAGATTCTCACTCAGGAGTGGCAAGAGGCCTATTTGCATGCATTAACATTTAATTACTACTTAAACTCACCTCATTTATGTACAGTTTCCCATTCTCCAACTTACCAGTTAGAAACTAGACAACAACAATTTCTGACAGTCAGGGCTGTTTTCTGGCGATTCCAGCTTGCCACTTGCTACTCCTGTCTTCCACATTGATTACATGTTGCCAACATCTCAGGGTACGCCCGATTGGCAGTGACTGTTTGCACCTCCCCTTCACAGGCCTTGGTATCAATAACATATCAGGCTCACCACACCCTCGGGCCACATCTCTGACTCACATATGGTCCAGCACTTCAATGCTGCACGTTGGGGCACACTGGTAATTTTCATTGTGAAGCTGCTGTCAGGACATTTTGCACACAGGGAGAAGCACTCATCTCATGATTTTGGCCACAGTGCATCTTAGGGCTCTTTGCTTACTCTCTTTGTACTCATTTGGATGTTCACAAAGTCTCTGCCTTACCTTTTTGCACTCTGCCCACTTATCTAGAGCTTAAAGGCTCACGGCTCTTCATTCTTGCCTTGCGTTTTTGCATAGACATAAAGCCAGGCACATTGGCATGATTGCCCATAGTTATCAGTCAAGAGGCTGGATACATCGATGTACATCACCACGCAACATCAATCTTATACTTGTATCGTGTTCCAACAATATATCTGGCAAACACACTGCATATACATCATCCAAACAGCCATGCCTCAAAATCAAAGGGGAAGAGTCCACAGTCAAGTAAAAGGAGACAGCCTTCAGCCAGGAGTCCCAGCACAGACAGTCAAGGCCAGCCTCTAATTACAGTCCATGTCTTGCCCACTGACATTTGTGAAAGTCAGGCTGAGGGTCCTCCCCTCTTCAAAGTAAGGAACAGAATGCCAGACAGGCATACCACCACCTGCCTTGTCTCTTTTTACCCTGTTGTGGGCCTTTTTCTCTCCTGAAATGAAGCAAGGGAGGAATTGAGTGAGATGGAAGTGGCTGGCACAGCTGTTAGTGCTGTTTTAGGTGGGGGAAGGGTGGTGAGGAATCCCAAGTGGGTGACTAGGCAACACAGAGGCAGCATTCAGGGTTGGTGGTGTGGCCACTTGGGGTGGGTGAGCGTGAGTGAGGGACGATGTTACTTATGATAGCAAGAGTGATAGACCATGAGCCTTGTTGGGAGATGGGGCACTAGAAGAGACAGAGAGGCAGCAGAGAGAAGATTGTGGCACTTGCCCCAGCAGAGCACAGAGCATCAGTGACCTTCTGCCTGAAGAGTTGGGTGGTCCTTCTAGATTGTGTAAACAGCACTGACCCAGATGGTAACCTCATATCAGCCTGGCAGCTTCTGGTGTTAAGGTCTCCTCTGCTGGGTCATGAAGGAAGAAGATAGCCCTCCTCTGCACCATCTTGTCTCCACCATGGCCTCCAAGTCTGTTTCAGCTGGTTACCAATTTCCCTGTGTCTGATATGTCTGGGGCAATTGACAAGGACTGGGCAGATTAGCACCAGACTGACAGTGACTAACCTAGTGCACAGCTGGCCTTTAAGAATGTCAAAGAATAGGGAATCCCTGAAGTTCCTGACAGCAATCAGCACTTCTGCCTGCAGTAAGTGGTGAGACAGAATGAGACAGACATCACAAGAATGTTGTGCGTAGGTAGTGAGGTATGTTTGGGAAGATAGCATGAGAAAATTTGCTAAGCCACATGGAGAGAAAGGCCTCCACAAAACTCTCCAAAATTTGACACTTGGCCAATTTCCAGTTAAATGCAGCTTGAGATAAAACATTTTCAAACAATGGATGGTAAAGGTCTGGACCACACTGCCAAAGAATGTGCAGAAGGCTGATTCAGTTGAGGCATTCAAAAAGGAATTGGATTGTTATTTAAAAAGGAACAATGTGCAAGGTTACAGGGAGTAGACAGGAGAATGACACTAACAGAGATATGTCTTTGGAGAGCTAGTACACAAGTTATGGACTGGCATCCCCTTTCTGCACTGTAACAATTCTGTGATGCTGAGTGCATATATCAACCACACCACTCGCTTCAGCTGAAGCAGTTGACCTATACTGATTGCTTAATCTCTTGTGAGATGCAAACATTAAACGCTACAGAGAAATCATTGACTTTATCTTTCATAACAGACCAGAGATTCCAGGATGTGGACAGTATTCAGAAGAAAAGGTAGCAAAAGAGAATCCAAGTGGCTCTGACTGAACCATTAGAAATTGACTACAACTGAGCCACTCCACCTTCTCCTCTCTCCAATTGCACTGGTATTATTGTTATTATCATTATTATCATCATCATCATCAACAACATCATCAGGATTCTTGCTTTTGAATTTTCTTGACAGTGTGCCAGGAATACAATATCATAAGTATTTTTGAAAACAAGTGGTTTTGGGGTACTGATGTCTATTCACTTTTAGTGAACATTGTCACCTAACACCATGTATGGTATCATTATTATCCAGAAGACTGGATAGTTACAAATACCTTGCATTACAACAAGCCATGTTGTGCTTCAAATCATCATAGCAAAATAATACTGAATTGCCCTTACAACTCAATAGCTTGGGCTTATGTACTTCCAGAGACAACCACAAGTTGAATATTATAGTATTCAATGCTGCATTTAAATTGATTTAAACATTGAAATAAAAACTATTTTCTTTCAAAATACATACAACTGTTTTCAGCTTGCTCAGAATGTCGTCAATATCACCATGTGATTTCAGTCGCATGCTGAACATTACACAATTACTAAGTAGAAAGATTTTAAACAGGGTGTGCTGTGGTCCTTCCAGTTCTTGTAGGAATCAACAGGCTTCTTGGCAACTTGCAGACCAAAACTTACAAGATTCTCAGCAGGCATTTTGCTTATGAATAGCACATTTTGAAACAAATTAAATAGAAACTCAACATTCAACATCACTGAAAGCACTATGCATACATCATGCTTCTCTTCATTTGTTCTTCTTGCATGACTTTGCCCATAAATACAAATTTGGCTACTGACAATGCACTACCTTTTGTATTGAAGATAATAGCATTATTAGGAATGAGACCAAGGTTGTATTTGACAATCACGTTTAAAACAGCATCTATGTGGAAAGTATTGTTGTAATTAACTGATGATTCCTCTACCCTGGGAACAAGTGTGGCATTTAGCAAATTAGGAGTAGTCTGACAGTTCATTTATTTGCTTAAAAATGAGGCATCTTATTATGGGAAAATGAACGCCTTTATAAATACACATACCACAGTTTCTAGTGGAGGTGTCGTGCCACAAAAAAGTGCACAGAAATGAAGAGGTTAAAAAAAACAGTGACAAGGAGAAGATATGATATATATAAACAAATGAAAAATGAAAGAAAAAAAAGTCATGATACCATCAGAGCTGCTCATTTAACATGTCATCACTCTTCAACGGGTATGGACATGGTCGGCCAAATAGTCTCTTTCAGTGTTATTATCTTTTAATGACTGCATTTAATTTAGAGATTTTTGCACGACTAGGTCTTTGTATGTCACAAACGTCATTTACTTGTTCAAATATTGTGCCCCGTGGAGTAGTCAACGATCTCTGCCTGCAATTATTTCTAAAATTTTAATTCAAATCAGTTACTTATCAAGGTCTTTTGCATGAATAAATGAATGGATGATTTAATTAATTAATCAATACAACATTAACTGCTTTTGCTGAGTGCATATTGCACAAAGCAGTGCACAAGGCAAAAGAGCTTCTTTTTATTTGTAGTCTCACTTGAGAATTGCTAATTTTGTACTCACGTCCCCTGATTCTGCACACTGTGTTTAGCCATATTATCTCTGTCTTTCATTATCTGTTTCCTCTCAATCTTATCTCCACAGTGAAAATACATTCTTTAGAATAGAAGAATAGAATCTCTACAATGAGGAAACAGGCCATTCAGCCCATTGGGGCCACACTGCTCCTCCGAAAAGCATCCAACACTACCTCAATCCTTCTAACTCTGCATTTGCCATGGCTAATTGACACATCCTTGATCACGACAGGGCAATTTAGCATGGCAGTGGGAGGAAACCAGAGCACCCGGAGGAAACCGATGTAGACACAGGAAGGACATGCAAACTCCACACAGTCGGTGGCCCAAGGCTGAAATCAAACTCAGGTCCCTGATGCTGTGAAGCAGCAGCGTTAACCAATGAGCCACCATGCCGCCCTAATTCTGTGGGTCAGTCTTGATAACTTCAAGCCCTAAATTCTTGAAATATTCCAATTCCTGGATTGCAGGATTAATAAGCATGTTTGTCAAGAACAAAGTTCAGTTGATAATCATGCATACGTCAGTCTACTGAGATAAAAAGGTACTGCAGATGCTGGAGAATCCGAGATAACAAGCATGGGGCTGGATGAACACAGCAGGCCAAGCAGCATCATAGGAGCAGGAAAACTTGACGTTTCGGGCCTAGACCCTTCATCAGTATGATAAAGAACAACAGATTTTTAAAGAACTAAAATGCTGGAAACAAGAATGAAAAATAGGAAACGGCACAAGCTGACATTAAATTAGAATCTGAACAAAAATGCATACTTTGGATGGAGACTGTTCATTTGTAACTGTTCTAATATTGATACCCTCTCTTACCACTGACCCTGTGGGCTGGTGGCATCATTAGCTTTGCAAGATGTGCTCCTTTGAATCCTGAGACAGTTTTTCTCCTCTGTCAAGCGACATAGGCAATGGTGAGAAATATGGTAAAATACACAAAAGTTTCAGAAAGAAATCTTGACATCATTTTTTTTTACATCTCCCCTTGCTGCTAAAATACTGAATCCAGAGTCTTGCTAATGCATGGTCACTTCCTTATTTCCATGCATTTGTACCTTATCAATAGCCTAACTCAGCTAATTTCCAGCTAGCTCCTCTCGTCATTAAAAATAAAATTGGTGCCACTTCTCAAAATGGGAGTGAAAGCAGTTACCGAGCACAAGTAACTTGCTTGTTCTTGGGTTGACAAGACTGTACTATGAAGAAAGATTAGTCAAACCACGTCTGTATTCTCTGGAGTTCTGACTAATGAGAATTGCATTGTAAAGCACAAAACAATTAAACAGATAGACAAGGTAGAAGCAGGGAAGATGTTTCCCCATAGTTGGCAAGTCTAGAACCGGGGCACAATTTGATAAGAAAGTGGATGCCACAGAGGGCCAAGATGAGGAGAATTTTCTTTTTACACAGAAACTTATGAACCTTTGGAATTCTCCACTAGGGTAAATGGGGCTTCAGTCTTTGTGTATGTTTAAGGTTGAGATTGATTGAGCTCTGATTGCCAGCAGCATACAGGGTTATGGGGATGGAGTGTTCCAACAACCATAATCATACTGAATAGCACAGCTAGCCCGATAAACTGAATGTCCTCATCCTGTTTCAATGTTCCATTGCTGCTCTGGGCCTTCATCCAACTCTGTCTTCATCACCATGTCCAATGCTCCTTTTAAGTTGCACAGTCGCATGGCCACATAGCAATTCTGGGGGTCTACACAGGCCAATCAGCATACCAACACCATTCCCAAAGTTGACTTCCAGTTTCAGAAGTCACTGCCGTGCACAGATCTCAGAGGCCTGAACAGAAGAAAAGAAGAATAAGAGGAAATGTTGACCAGGTCCCTACATGCTCTTGAGACACTGTCTTCTTCCCCACTTTGTAAATGCAAGTAGGCATTAGGAAACTACCAGCCTCACCAGATCATTGTGTTTGCTCTTGGGACAAGTGTCAAAGTGCTTCAACCCTTCAACACTTTACTTTAGGGCTCAGGAATCCTTACAACTTGCATGCTTCTGCCAGGCTGATTTGCGCAACAGGACACAAGACATCCATACATCAACACCAGGATGCATCTTCTGGTTCTCAACTTCAGTTCATAGCATTCACTTGAAGGATGCTAGCCTCTTGCCTTACATTGCTTTTTAGGGAAAGACAGACATCCCGAGATGGTGGGAAGTGTTGAACAATCAAGGGTGTGGACACGTCACAGTGTAATGAGCTGCTACACCTGTGTCATAAGTATAGGCCATGGCAGTAGCTTAGGTAGCAAACACACTGTATGCGCTTCAAACAAATTGCCGCATGTGAAAGTGAAAGGGAACCAGCGGAGTCAAGGGAAATGATGATCAGTGGGGACTCATGTAAACTTGTCACGTGACCACGCCAAATAAACAAAGTGGAGTTCAGCCACACTTTCGCATCCGTTGTAATTGCAATCTCTTTGTGAAGCCCTTCATGTCTAGCCACATCTGTGAGAAATTTAGAAGTGTTGGCGATTGGAGACAAAGTGAAATTGATACAGCAAGTGGAAAACCCTGGTTTGCAGCAACAAATTGCTATCAATAAGGAGTGGAAGATACCATTCTTGACTTTATCAACCATTCTGAAGCACAAAACAAATATCTTGAACAGTTCAGGAGCTTCCTTGCTCTCTCCAGCAAGGAAGAGGATGAGAACAGCTGCCTTTGGAGACATTAAAGAAGCTCTGCTAATGTGGTTAACGTTGGTGTCGTGCAGACAATATTCCTATCTCTGGTCCAACCCTCCAGAAAAGGGGAGTCATATGGCAAGGAGGCTCAGCCAAGAGAAGTTTACCTGTATTGATCAATGGCTGGAACATTTCAAGAAAAGGCACACCATCATTGCTTATGCGATAAGGAGTGAGTGCGTGTAGTTACAGCATCAATGTCAGAGAACTGAAAAATAGTCTCATCTACATTGGAAATATGCAGCAAGAGACATTTGAACACAGATGAAACAAAACTGCTTTATAGCCTTTTGCCAGAGTGCTCTTTGATGTTTAAGGGCGAGACCAATAATGGCGGAAAGTGGAGTAAGCAATGCGTCACTGCTATGATCTAGGTCACATTGAAAAGCTGCTACTTTTCATGATAGGAAAGTCCAAGATGACACATTTTGACTAGATTAATGACATGGCAGACTGCATTACACTCACCTGAAGACAGCATGCAGAAAAAGATGACTGAGTTTATCTGAAGCAAAGTCCCAACACGTTCAATGTCTTTCAAGATACAAGATACAGCTATTGTAGACTGTGAAGACATTTAAAAAATAAAGACATTTTAGAAATAAATACATTTAACACATTTATTAACTGCATCACAATGTTTTTATTTCATAGAGCTCATTTATAGGCAAAATCAGATTGTGTAGTGGGGTCTGTAGCTATCTTGAAGTGCCACTTAATATGAATTTGTAAGCAGGTAAAGCTACCAAACAGGACTACTTGTATGCCATACATCATTAGCAGCAAGTGACAGACACAGACAAGTTGTGAATGATGATGAACAATGAAACAACTCACTGGAGGATGTGGCTCCACAAATATCCCTTTCTCAATGATTGAGGACCCCAAAACATCAGTGCAAAAGATAAACCTGAAGCATTCGCAGCAATCTTCAGCCACAAGTGTGGAGTGGATGATCCATCTCGGCCTCCTCCAGTGGTGCCCATGACTATAGATACCAGTCTTCAGCCAAATCAATTCACTCCATGTGATATCAAGAAATGGTTGCAGACACTGGATACTGCAAGGGTTATGGGCCCTGGCAATCTTCCAGCAATAGTACTGATGACTTGTGCTCCAGAACATGCCACTCCTCTTGCCAAGCTGTTCCAGGACATCTTCAACACTGGCATCTAACCAATGATGTGGAAAATTGCCCAAGTATGTCCTGCATGCAAAACGCAGGACAAATCCAATGCAGCCAATTACCACCCCATCAGACTCCTCCCAAATAAAGTAATGGAAGGTGTTATCAACAGTGGTATCGAGAAGCACATGCTCAGCAATAACCTGCTCAGTGATGTCCAGTTTGGTTTCTGCCAGGGCCACTCAGCTCCTGACTTCATTACAGCCTTGGTTCAAAAGGGCTGCATTTGACCAGGGGTCAAGACCAAATTCTGCCTGGGCCTGACTAAGAGGCTGGTCTCCTCTGAGTGCCTGAGACCTGGAGCATTACTTCCTTGATGTGATGCAGAGAATTGCCTGATTTGCTCACTACAGTGGACTCCCAAATTGCATCGAACTGAAAGGTTGGGCAGGTGAAAGCATTGTTGGGGCAACATCTGATGGTTCAGTGGCTTCCTCTTCAATTTTGGAGGTAGAGCTGGGGTTCTCTAACACTAGCATTTTCTTGGCAGAGATTTGTTGCTTGCTGCTGGTGCATATGTAAGAGAAGAAACGGAATTAGTTAAGTGTAATAAATGTGTGATCATACTAAGAATGAGTTAGCACTACTGTTAATGGGAATGCAGCACAGGATAGCTCAGTGAAGTTACTGTAGGTTGACCATTGATCTCACCACTCCCATATGAACAGTCTTTCTTTTATCTGGTTCCTTGAAGAACCTACTCTTCATGTGGAGCGAGAAGTCTGAAGTCCACCTGACAACTACCCCACACCCGAAACTTCTGGCCTGGCCCCAACCCTCCCACATACAGTGGGTGTCTTGGATGTCTCAGTCTGATAATCAACCAAACTTTCCTGTAATGCAATGAAAGGAAGGATTCAGTATGATGGATGTGGATGTATGTACGTTAATGGTCATGCATAAGCAAGAGACTTATTTGAAAACACAAGCATTCAGAGCTTCATTGCTTTTTCAGGTGACTAACACCTGAAAAAGGAGTGAGGCTCCGAAAGCTTGTGATTTCAAATAAACCTGTTGGACTATAACCTGTGTCGTGTGATTTCTGACCTTATCCACCCCAGTCCAACACCGGCATCTCCACATCACGAGCAAGAGAGATAGTAAGGTGACTCAGTAAGTGAATAGGAAGCACTGAGAATAGGAAGGAGTAGTCGCTCAGGAAGATTAGTTGGGTGAATGCGGTTGAGTGGATATAATGTGTACAGTAGTAAGAATTGGAATCCATGAATCTTGGTGAGACATATGTACGGTAGCAGAGTTAGATTGGGTTATGGTCTTGTATGCGGCAGTAGAGAGAAGATGGTGGCAGTTACCCTTACTGAGCACAGGGAATTATTGACCTTTGTGCCGCACCGTCCATGTAACTTGGGACACAGCATTAACCTGGTCCACTGCCGAGATTCAGGCTGGTATGTTCTGGTTACATGCTCCCCCTTGACACTCCGCAGAAAAAACAATGGTTTTCCTCTCCATAAAACATCTCTAAATCCTTGTCCACAAAGTAGAAGCAAGTTTTTCTTACTGGACCTAACCTCACACTGTTGTGTGAGGGCCAGTTCCTGGTTTACAGCATACAGTTTACAGCAATAGTCTGCAGACGCACTTTTTAGATACGGATTCCATGGTATGAACTCCTCAAGGTCCTGGATGTGACAAGCAATTCTGCCTCTCCTTCCATGCATTTCCCACAAGATGGGTAGCAAAGAACTCAGTGCATAACTAATGAGCTGAAGAGTGGACAATTGTGTGGGAAAAATCACTCCAGGCCATGACGCACCAGGCATCATGAATCGCACCTCAACCGCAAATGGGAAAATTCTGCCCATTGCATCCAATATTGGATATCAGAGTTTCGGAAAGATGGAGAGGGTGAAATAGAGATTTCCTAAAATGCTAACAAGGATGATGGTCTTCAGTTATATGGAAAGATTAGCAAAAAGAATGTTCCTACTTTCCTTAGAGGAAGAAGGTTACAGGGAGCTTTAATATAAGTGAAAAATCCTGGCGTCTTTACGAGAAAGAAAGCTCATGCTGACAGTAGGTGTGTCAGTAACCAAAACTAAGATAACTAATTGAAGAACCAAAGGGGAAATGAGGTTTTGTTTTAGTTTGGACGTTTGTCATGACTTGGAATGCTTTACCTAATAGGTGCTGGAAAACAATTACAATTTTCAAAAGGGCATTTTGATAAAAACTAAACTGGGAGGGTTAAAATTCCTCCTGTCAATAATTTTAATTAAAAATAACACAGAGTAGAGAATTATTTATTTTGTTCTCATTCATGATTAAAATTATCAAAGGGAAAATATTCACAATTACCTCATTTGAAAACAAAAATCTCTCTACGCTCTTTTTATGAGCAATCTTTCCTGCAAGTATTAAGCTTTTCAACATGGCATTATATTTATCAAGTGGGGACCTGTAAAATAAACAAATGTTTTGATGAGTGTTGTTTCCCCTTAAACTAATTCTCAACCGAAATATTTGATCCTGGCCAGTTCCTGGATTTGTCTATGTTTCTCTGTAGCAGGTTTACACAAGTTTTTGATAGTGACCTGGATTAAGTCAGACATTGATCAATATCGACTCTGCTGGCACTTCAGTTCAATACATTATTTCCATATAAAAGAGAAGTTCAGAACAGGAAATTCTTGTATTGGTATGGACAGATATTAATACTCTCCACAAGAGAGTGCAACTCGTTTCTACACCATCATCATACCACTGCCTGTTCTCACTCTGCTTTTCTATTCAAAAATCATGCAATTCGATTATAAGCATTGTTGCTTCCCGCCTCTCCTTAGAACCCAGAGACAGCCCAACAAAGCAGTCTCCTCATTCACAGGAGGCAATGGAAATAATGGCAATTGCATGAAAAGGTGTTTTTCAAAACATCAAACAGGAATGTAATCTTTTGCAAAATGGAGGGTTAGAAATTGTACAATGATACAAGAACAAACCACCCAACTGGGAATTCCAAAGTTATAAAATGAATAATTCCTCTTTTATATCCAATATTTCATTCTCAGTGAAATTCCTCCTCAGTTCCCTACTGAATGTCCTAACAACGTTTTTAAAAGTGTATGTCACGTATTTACGTATCTCTATTTAAACCTGCATTTCTTATTTTACCCGTTAGACTTTCTGACATGGATTTTGATTTTGGCCTGGATTTAACAGTAAGGACAAAAGCCCCTTTGCTAGTCCTGAAAGCAGGAGGGCAAAATAGCCTTCAGAGGTTAGGAGAACCCGGGGCCACAGACTGTCAGCAGCACCCAATTCAATGGCTGCCTTTGGGTCCAGTCTCTCTCTTAAGGTTGACCACCTATTCACAAGAGCTGACCACCAATCAGAGGGCTAGGAGTGGTAGCCACTGATGGTGGTGCACTTGGAGGTGGAGGGCACACTGATAAACATGTTGCCTCACAATATTTTAAGAGGTTTCTGGGATAGCAATCATGCAGGCCCCAATGAAAGTTGGTTCTACCACTGAGATCAGGTGGCATAAATGCTGTGGGGGCAAGAAGTGTTCCTGTGAAGACCTTCTATGGATCAAAAAGTGCCTCAAATCAAGACTTCCATCTACCTCAGGTGGCACGAGAGGTTACCTGGCAATCTACCACACAATGGAGCACCTCCTCCCACTGTTAAATACCAACAGTGGTGGCAAGAGGCCTTTGACTGGTTACTTAACTGATTTTTTTTTTATTCATACATGGCTGAGGGCATTACTGGATCATAGAATCCTTACAGAGTGGAAGCAGACCATTTGGCCCATCGAGTCCACACTGAGCCTTCGAGGAACATCCCGTCCCTTACCTTATCCCTGTAAATCTGCATATCATGCACCTATCCTGCACATCCCTGGATACTATGGGCAATTTAGCACGGCCAATCCACCTAACCTCCACATTTTTGAACTGTGGAAAGAAACCACAGCACCTGGAGGAAACCCACAAGACACAGGGAGAACATGCAGACTCCACATAGACAGTCACCCTGGGCTGGAAATGAACCAGAGTCCCTGGTGCTGTGAGGCAACAATGCTATCCACTGTGCCACCAGTGGCCAGCAATTTTTATTGCCCATCTCTAATTGTCCAGCACGTGTGTGGTATGAATGTTACTTGTGAGCCCAAACCTAACTGTTGATAAAGACTTGCTGCATATGGACATCGATTGATTCAATTTCTGAAGCATCGCGATTGGTGCTGAATATTATGCAGTAGTCAGCAAAAATTCACAGTTCTGAATTTATAATGGAAGAAAGGTGAAGTAGCTAAAGTAGATGGCCTGAGGACACTACCCTGAATAACTCCTGCAGTGATATCCTAGGATTGAGATGATTGCCTTCCCACAATCAGAACCATCTTCCATTGTGTTAGGTACGACTGCAACCAGAAGGAAGTATTCCCCCAAGTCTCATAACCATGAATTGTGCTACAGTTCCTTGATGTCACACCCAGCTAGACGGAAGGGCAGCAATTAGCTGGGTTGGATTCTTCTTGTTTTCATGCACGGGACACTAGTGGGCAATTTTTCATATTGTCAGATATTTGCAATTGTTGATGTTGTACTGGAACAGCTGGGTATGGACGCAGCCAGTTCTCGAACAGTAATATTACCCAAGTTTTAATAAGGGCCAGAGCCTTTCTCGGGTCTTCATCATTTCTTCTTATCATATGGAATGAAGCAATTGACATCAGTCTGGCATTTCTGATGCTGAGGAGTTCTGGAGGAGGTCAAGATGGACATCCACTTAGCATTTTTGGCTGAGATTTGTTGCATAAGTTTCATTCTTATTTGTATAGTTCGGAGAGTACAACTAGGTTAGGGTTTTGAGTAAGTTGTGGGTGTGCAGTGTGATTTGGGTATTTGGTCGGATTGTTACTCAGGAAAGGTTGGACTATTCGAAATCATTTTGCCTGTTTGCTTAACTGTAGCAGAGCTCTGAGAGTTCTCGGACTTAATTGGATATTTTTGGAATGTTCTATGTGAATGGGAAATTGACCAGCAAAATCTTAAATTTCTCAGGCTAATCCATCAGAGTATTATAGTCAGAGGTGGGGATTCTGCAGAGACTCCACGGGCAACTCCTATCACATTTCAGAAATGATTATCTGTCCATTTGAAAATTCTGGCTTAGAATGTGAATGGTTCCTGATTTTTCCTGTACAGCTCTCTATGACCAACAGCTGATGACCCATTGGGGTGTTGGATATATAAAAGTGAATCTACCTTCAGTTGTGCACTTTGCTTGATTGATTTCAGTGGAAAAAAATGCAGAATGTAAAACATACTGCCGATTTGTTGATGTCTGTTTTACTCTGCAGCTAAAACTGAATTTATACCCACCATCAGTACATGATTGTGAATCACTTAAGTGTTTGATTTTTTAAAAAAATAATTGATCATTATTGACATGGTCATGTAGGGACCACACAGCATAATCTGGGGCAGGAGTATTGAAAGATTGGACCTTCATTTGAAATTGAGAGAGAAGTAAGACAACTGCCAAAGACAGTTTGTGTTAAATGGAACTGAAAACTTCAGTCATCAGTTATGGAAATACAATGTGAATTGCATGTAATTTGAAAAGGTTTTGAGGTGAATTCAAAAGATGCCTGCAAGTATCACATCATATTACAATAGGATCAGATTTCACATCTGTAAATGTCAAAGAAAAGGAAATGACTAAAGTGCCAAAATTTAATTTTGATTATCTTAGAATGAAAACAAAAAATGCATCCACTGAATACTTCAACTGTGTTGATTGGTACCTCTTCAGTGCCGTCAACTTATTGCCTGTATAAAATTGCTGTTAGATTATATAAGTGGTTTATTAACACATTTTAAAATTATAGTCGAAGGAAATGAAATAAGTATCACTAACCTCAATCACAGTGAATTAACATCTATATTTGAAATACTCACTACTTATTTTCTCTGGAATTACCTGATCTTGTTCCAACAGGCTTGCAGAACGATTTTCACCCTTGGGCCCTACACTGTGATGATTCCAGCTAGTCCGCTGAGTCTCGGGTCATTGGGTAATCACTGTCAGCTCTTGGTAGGTGTTAAATGTCCTATCACCTTTGGACTTCATGAGGGATGTGTGAGGGAGACTGAAGTTGAGGCTACAACAGGTCTCACTGCCCAATTTTAGCTCTTATTCCATTTCATATCTTGGTCAATTTTAACAAATCCATTCCAACAATGCACACTGAATTATAACGTTCCTTAATTTACAATTTCTTTGCTTCGTTCTATTCTTGTTCAAAGCAAGAAACTTTTCCACCTATAATTTCGTGATTGCTTTCATGATGTTATATTCTTGCAACTAAATTAGTATTTGCTCCCATGACCGATCGAAAGTTCCTTGATTAAAGGTTAGTACCAATGTTCTTTGTCTTCCTTCTAAGCATGATGCCAAATCGTGAACGCTACATTTCTCTTCCTTGTTCACCTTCTGATGCTACAGTTCACTGACTACAAATAAAAATGCAGCATTTAAATTGTAGGTTAAGGGTACAGTCTTTATACTGATGTTGCAAGAAAAAGAAAAATTCCCAATGGTAAGGCAAGTTAATGTATATCAAATATTAATAACTGTAACATCATAAAGACCAGATTACCTTGCAAATTAATAAACACTGTAATCGACCA
The DNA here is from genome assembly GCA_024137785.1 of Ginglymostoma cirratum. Classification (NCBI taxonomy): domain Eukaryota; kingdom Metazoa; phylum Chordata; class Chondrichthyes; order Orectolobiformes; family Ginglymostomatidae; genus Ginglymostoma; species Ginglymostoma cirratum. The sequence goes on from JAHRHZ010000031.1 coordinate 159,444, forward strand.
AAGACTGCAGTGCTTATGAGGCAGGATAGGCCATTTGAGGCAATTATCTTAAGCTACTGCAGCTTTTCAAACTGCGCAACAATTGCCAGACAGGGATGTTCCTTCCCAGTGGGGGAACACTTCAGCGGTCAAGGACGTTCAGCCTCGGATCTTCAGGTAGATGTCTTCCAAAGCTGACTTTGGGATACGCAACAACACAGAGTCGCCAAGCAGAAGCTGATAGCCAAGTTCGGTACGCATGAGGACAGCCTCAACTGGGATCTTCGGTTCATGCCACACTACAGGTGACTCCACCCCACTATACACTCTCACACACACATTCAAATACACACATACAAACACACACACTTCCTTACACTCTCTCTCACATGTATGCGCACACACACACAGATCCTCTCTCATGCACACACTGTCCCTCTCTCTCGCAAACACACACTCTCACACAGATCCTCTCTCACAAACACTGTCTCTCAAGCACGCACATACTCAAACACACTCTCTCTCTCTCTCCCCCCCACCACGAACACACACACACTCTCTCTCTTAACCCCTGCTCCACACACTCTGTCTCCCCCCAACACACACAAACATTCTCACACCAAGATCCTCTCTCATACACACACTCTGCCTCTCTCTCACATACTCTCTCATACACACTGTCTCTCAAGCGCACACACACACACACTCTATCTCCTCCCCCGACACACAAACACACTCTCCCATACACACTCTGTCTCCCCCCCAACAGATACACACTCTTTGTCTCCTCCCCATGCACACACACTCTCTCGCCCACACAAGCACACACGCTTTCTTGCCCACATATACGTGCACATTCACACACATACACAGACACTGTCCCACACACACTCTCTCTCTCACTCACACACACACATACACACACACGTGAATTTACGGTGTGAATTTGTATGTGCAGATACAGTCTATTTCGTTCAAAGTGCACAAAATTTATAGACAGTCAGTCAATGCAGTGTTTTATAAATTCCAACTTTAGAAATAAAACCAGTCTGACTCCAAACTAAAACAGAAACAGATTCTAAACACGGCCTCACACCTAACATGAATTGTCTGACCTAAAATGTTACCTCCTCTTTACAGTGATAACACCTTTAGTTTTCTCAGGGCAGTGGCTTGAGAGGAATTCGGGGATTTACATATACATATTAATCAATTAAAACAATCCAGCAAATTAACGATTTAACATCATGTTAGGTTTGCTCAGTACATCCTCATCAATGGCGTGACTCTTTGATCTTTTACTTATAAATTCTGTGTCTTACACTACCTCTCTCACTAACACCTGAAGGAGTGAGGCTCTGAAAGCTTGTGTTTTCAAACAAACGTGTAGGACTATAACCTGGTGTCATGTGATTTCTGACCTTGAACATTATCGACCACAAAACTGTGTAAGTTAGCTATGGAATGTGTACCAAGACTTTCATTTCCAAAGGTTTCTGTTTTTAGATTATTCTTAAACATACACAAAATGTATCCTTTTTCAAGATGAGGAATTTGAATTTCTACACAGTTATAACCAATACCTCCAGCTTTTTTTTTTTCACAGCTTGAAAGTGCTACTTATGCAACAATTAATCAGAACTAGTATTAATCCATTCAAACTCCAATTAACTGACAGGTTGATACTGTTTAGAAATTATTAACAATTTAGAGCACAATTATATCTTCTTAACTAACATTTCAATACACAGTAGAACACCCAGACACAAGATACACGACATCAGCATCCTCTTGCATTGAAGTCTCTCCTACCCTTACTACAGAGATATGTCATAACTATTCTGCATGGGTTGATTAAAAAATGACTTCACAGTTGTGGAATGAAAATAAAGCAAGTCTTATGAAAATGGGGTCAGCCAGATTACTGTCCATTCAATGAAGATCAACATGAGTCTACACATCACAGACTCTAAATACGCCCTCCACGTTAAACAAACAAATAGCATGAATTTCAAAAGAGAAAGCCTTTCTTGATCAACCTGAATTTTTAATGAATTTCAGAGATGGTAACCAAGGGCAATTCAGTTGATGTAATTTATCTAGACTTCAAGCAGGTACCACAGAATTGACTAATGAACGGTCAGAGATCTTGATGCATGGGATAGACAGCAGAATGGAGTTAACTGGCATTGAGAAAGAAACAAGTATAAAGGATAGATAGTCAAAATGCTGGGGCCATTGCTATTCACAATCTATATTAGGATTCAGACTTTGGAATCAAAAGCAACATTTCTAAGTTAGTCGATGACACAAAACTGGAAATAGTCAATAAACTACTTCCTGGAGAACATTGATAAAGTTGCAGAACAGGAAAATGAAATTCAATATGGATAAATGTTAGGTCGTTCATTTTGGTATATCGAGTAGGGAAGACACTTCTTCCTTGGCAAGTGCATGTCTAGGTGACATAGAGGACCAAATGCATAATTTTTTTATTCACTCATGGGACGCGGGTGTCACAGCCTGGGCCAGCTTTTATTGCCTGTCCCTAGTTTCCCTTGAGAAGATAGCGATAAGATGTTTTCTTGAACAACTGCAGTCCATTATGTGGGTTAGTATGGTCACAAAAAGACAAACCAAAACTAAATTGATAGAATTGAAAATCCAAGAAGTTATGAACTGTGGCCAGACAACAAGAAATCATTAAGTACAGTTCCAGTCATCATATTTTGAAAAACATAACAAAAGGTGGCAAAATGTGTAAAAATGATTTTCAAGGTATTATTGGAAATGTGGAGATAGACATTTAACAAGAGGGGATAAAAAACCAAGACTCTGAAAGTTGAAGTGTGACCCAAGTTATTTTAAATTATGAAAGGTTTTGATAAGACTGGACGCGGAGAGATTTCATCCAGTTGTGGGAGATAACAATTTTAGAGGCATCAGCAGAAGATAGATATCAATAATTTAATTAGAAGATTTAAAGGAAACCTCATTATCTATGACCAGAACCATAATCTCAAATCCTCCAGTTTCTAGATTGTCAGAGACTAGAAATATAATAGATGATGCATATAGGAAGTCCTGATGGAAGTCCTGATGATTAATTCTCCTGCTGCCCTAGACGCAGAGGTAAAGTGTGCAGATCAGCGCAACTGGCTTTGAGTTGCACAGGAAGTGTTAAACAGATTAAAATCTGATCGAACACCTGGATGCCTCCACAATCAACTTCCATAACATTCCAATTGCCCATTCTCCCGTACTAGCTCCTCAAACCACCCAACTATTCTCTCCACACCCCACCACCAACTATCTATCCTTAAACCAGCTGTACCTCGGCCAACTGGCTACCTCTCAATCTGACCCTGCAAACCTCACCCCAGTCTGACCACCCTGACAAACCACGGCCACCAGAATCACTCAATGCCCCCTTCCCCTCCCCACTCCACCCCCAAAATTACTCCCATTCTCCAGCCTGGCCTATATTCCCCACAATGATCAAATGGCTACAAGCTCCCCACACTCCCAAATACAATCTGACCGATCTAAACTCGACATCCTAATCTAACCTATTTATTCCCCAACTGTTTGACCAACCTGATTTTACCCAACACAACAATCCCCTCCTTGCCCCTCCACTTCCCTCTCCCAGGATATCGTCTTTCCTCCCAACTCTAATCCATTCCAACGGAATGCTGCAGTAAATACAGCACCGTGTATTTCAGTGACAACTGGGATCAGAAGATCCTGGATGTGCAGTAGCATCAACTCAGGAGAATCTTAGTATGTACTCAGTTGGAATTATCATTTACTAGAAGATTCAGACCATTGTTTCTCTCTCCATGGATTCTGCCAAAACCTATTGAATAATTTAAGATTTTTTTGCTGTTATCTCAGATTTATAAAATTCACATTACTTTGTCTTTATAGCCAACTAAGGATAACTGAATTATATTGGGAAAAATAACTTCGTAGCTATGTGAGAGAAAACATAATACTAATTGAGTCAAAGGGGTGCAATGAATCTGTGGAATTCATCCTAGAAACACAAAGAAAATAAAAATCATATGTTGCTCTACTTTGCTTTGGAGCACTCACTGATTTTTTTTTAATGCACCTGCTATTTGACTACCCGTTCTCATTATTGTGAAACGTTGCGGGCCGATTACAAGTTACAACATGGTTTTCACAAGATGATCATGAAACAAAATGCTTGGCAAACCTATTTGAGGGCTGTTTCCATTGCACTTTACTCACAACAAAGATAGAAATTAATGCCATTCCATTACATTGTTCCACTTGCATGAAGAAGAACGTTTTTCTTCAATCCCGAATAGAAGTCATGGGTTTGGAAGGTGCTAGCAAAGTAGTCTAAATGAGTTACTGCAGTGCAGCTTTTATATTGTATACATTGCTGCTGTGTGTCAGGGGTGGAGGCAATAAATGTTTAAGGTGGTGGATGGGGTGCTAATCAAGTGGACTCTTTTGTCCTGGATAATGGAAATGCAGTCATCAAGGCAAATGAGGAGTTTTCCATCATACTCCTGGCTTGCACTTCGTAGATGGTTAGCAGGCTTTAAAGATTCAGGTGATGAGAATTCTCAGCCTTGGACCTGCCCTTGTCATCATAGTTGTTATGTGATCATAGTTTTTAAATGGATACTTGCGTTCCATGAACAGAATTTACTACATAAAACCAAAGCTTGTTCTTGTTATGTTTGGATGTAGACTGCTTCAATATGAGGAATTATGCATGTTACTTAATATTGTGCAGTCAATAGGGAACATATCCACTTCTGATCTTTTGATGGAGGGAAAGTCATTGATGAAGCTGCTGAAGGTAATTAGGTCTGAGGCACTGCCCTCAGGAACAATTATAGTGATGTCCTGTCACTGAGGTATTTGATTTCCAACTATCACACACGTCCTCCTTTGTGCTAGCTGTGACTACAACCAGTAGAACAATTTCCCACGGTTCCAAGTGATTTCAATTTTGCTGGGGCTCCTTTATTCATTTATTCACAGGACAGCAGTGTCAATGGCCAAGCTAGCACCTAGTGCCCATCTGCTATTGACCTTGAGAAGTGTCATCCTTAATTATCCTCGATGTTACTTTCTGCCAAATGTTGTCTTGATTTCAAGAGTAGACACGCTGGTCTCAACTTGAGTTGTGATCTTTGTCCATATCTGAATAAAGACTGTAATGTGTGCAGAAGCCAAGAGGTCCTGGTGGAATACAAACCGAGAAGCAGTGAGCAGGTTATTGCTCAGTAACTGTCCATCATTAGAACTGTTGACAGCACAATACATCAAATTGACAATGACCAAATGTAAATTCATAGGGCAATAATTGGTTTTGTTAGATTTGTCCCATTTTTTGTGGGCAGGACATACTTCCGCAATTTTCCAAATTGCTCTGTAAATATTAGTCAGTGCTGTTACTGCAGGGAAACCTCAGTTAAGCATGCACTTAGCTCTGGAATATAAATCTTCAGTTTCACAGCTGAAATGCTGTTAAGGCTGATAGTCGTCCCTATATTCAATGCCTTCAGCTGATATTTGATACCACATGGACCAAATTAACTGCAACAGTTGCAGACAAGCCACTATGGATGTGTGAGAACGGTGCATGGAAGTCAAGCATAAATACCACCTCTGCTACACTTGTGTACTATTGTGACAGGTCATTCCCACAAACGGTCATGTAGTTGTCTCACACACTGGATGGTATTGTTTTTTTAAAAATTTATTTATTCATTGAATGTGGGGATCACAGGCTTTACCAGCTCCTACCACCCATCCTTAATTGCCCTCAAGGACGTGTTAATGAGCTGTCTTTATAACTTGCTGTCACAATGCTTTAGGAAGGGTATTTCAAGATTTTGACATGGTAGCAAAGAAGAAACAGCGATAATGTTCCAAGCCAAGCCAGTGTGTGTTGGTGGGAAATTATTGCAGTGTAACTTGTGGATGGTATACATTGCTGTCACCATGGAGTACTGGTGGAAGGAATGAATATTTAAGATCATGCATGTGCTGGCGTACAATGGTATCAAACTGCAAAAACTTAGACAAGCTCCTTTAAATAGCTTTTGATAAGCTTTAATAAGCTGCATTCGGCAAAACTACTCGGCAAATTGGAGAATTGTGAAACTATTGGACGCTGGGTGGCTGTGGACTATTTCGCATAAGGATAACAATTCTGTTGAAAGCATTTGTACTGTATGTCATGCGGTATGGAGTTATCAGTTGAATCACTGCATGAGTAAGAGTTGACTTTTCGGAGCTAACTGCTCTGAAGGGTTTGAAAAGTTAACTCTGCCTTCTCTTCACAGATTCCACCAGATCTGCCAAGTTTTCCCAGCAATTTCTGTTTTGTTTCTGATTTCCAGCATCTGCAGTTTTTTTTAACATTTCAGTGGGTTAGGGTATTGGATTCGCAAGGAATGTTCAATCAATATTATTTTTATTTGGTTGTTACAGTTAAATTCTTAAAGCTGAAATCTTGTCATGCAATTCCTTTAAGTTGGTCACTGAGAATTTAATTCTCTTGTCTAAAGGTAACCATTTTGAAACTTTCCTTAAAGAACATTAGTTAATCAAATGGTTTTTAACCATATTCAACAGTTTCATTATCACTATTAGGCCTTTTGATTGCAGGTTTATTAACTAGTTGAATTTAAAATCTACTATTTCCATGGTGAGATTTCAACCCATGCTCCCAGAACATTTGGCTTTGCCTCTAGATTACTCACTATACTACTGTCTCTTATAAATATTTTGAAATAGCAGCTCCAGAAATGGTGGATGCATTGGTTCTAATGTTTAAGTAGTTTCTTAATTTCAGAATGAACACCTTGCATTGGAAGGCAGCAAGTTTCACCATCCTATTAAAGAAGGGAGGGAGCAGGAAGGCAGGAAATTATGGGCAAATAAATCTGACATGTGTAATGGCAAAAATGTCAAAACATACTATTGCTGGTTCAATAAAGCAATATGCCAGTCATGAAATACGTAGAAAACCATAATAAAATTAAGCAGGATAAATGCATATATTTAAAAGGGAAATATCTGTTTGTTCGTCTTGCAATTGTAATTTGCAGGATTGAGAAGGTAGAACAAATGGATGTAGTATATCTGGATTTTCCAAAAGCATTTGATAAATTCCATATAAATTTCTACAATAAATTAGCACTCATGGGACTGAGAATAATACATGGATCCAAACTGAGAATTAGTTTACAGAGAAGAAAAAGGGTATAGGAATAAACGGATTATTTTTGGGTTGGCAGGCTGTGAGCAGGACACCTCAATAGTCAGTGCTTGGGCTGCAGCTACTCACAATCTATACCAATGACTTAGATCAGGGAATCAAGAATAATATATTGAGGTTGACTGACAGTTTCAAGTTCACTGAGAAAGTGAGCTGCATGGAGGATATTAAGAGGCTGCAAAGGGATATAAACAGATTAAGTGAATGTGAAAGAACTTGGTAAATGGAATATATTTTGGAGAAGATATGAAATCATGCACTTGGAAAAGAAAAAAGATTTTCTTTTTAAATGTGAAGAAAAAATTTTCATATTCAGGGAGTACACTAATGCAGTTGAATCACAGCTTAATAAACAGCAAATGGTATGTCAACTTTTTCCTACAAAAAGAATGGAATATGAAATAAAGATATCTTACTGGAATTAAGTAAGGTTTTGGGGACAGTACTGTGTACAGCTTTTGGACTCTTTATCTTAGGACATTCGTACTTCCGTTAGAGGGACGAAAACACAGAGCCACAGAGTCATGAGAATGTCCTATGAGATAAAGGTGAGTTGACTAGTCCCTTATTCCTAGAATTTAAAGGATTAAAAGGTGATTGCATTAAACAATATAAAATTCTAAGGAGCTTGATAAATGTGGTGTGGGCATTTCTGTTTCTTGCTTGGTTGTCTGGAACACACAGTCATGGTCACAATAAAGGGTTTGTTACTTTGGACAGAAATTAGGAAACATTCCTTCACTTGAAGGACTGTGACTCTTAGAAATCCTTTAGCCCAGAGAGCTGTGAATACTTTTGGGTATTAAGGGAATCAAAGGATACAAGGATAGTGTGGGAAGGTGGAGATTAAGTACTAGATTAGGTATGATCTTACTGAGTAGTGGAGCAATTTCAAAAGGCCAAATGGCCTTTACCAGCTTTTATTTTATACATGCTTATGAATTCATTGTCAAATTACTACATTTAACTTGACAAATTACTACTTTTAACTTGACTCTGCTATGCTCTGCTATATATGCTGAAATTATGCTGATACTGGAAGAATTTGATGCTCACCTGCTGTAAAGTTTTCTTTTGCATATTTCCTTCTAAATTCCTTCTGGTAAGATGGTGGCAGCATAGGACTCTCCAGCTGGAGCTCCTCTGCACTTCTGTAGCTTTCTCTTCTTTCTCTTTTCTTCTTCCTCTCTCCTCCCTTCTCTCAGCTTTGCACACTCGCTCCAACCTCTGAACCAGGGTCGGTGGACACTCCAGCAGCTGAAGCAGAAACGCTACCATCTCGCAGCTTAGTGCAGAGCAGGGGTAATGGCCTGGTATGGAGCATGGAGGCAGCCAGCAGTCAGACCAACAGAGGCCCCCTACACTTCTCTGCTGCAGACAGCCTTTGGAGAGAGACGGTGATGTTTCTCTTTTTAACTTTGCTTCTTGTTTCTCTGACCTATGCTTATACTGTGTATAGCTGTAAAGTAACTTTTTCTTTTCTTCATTTCTCTATTCTGTAACTAAGGATCGTACCAAGGTACTCTGTACCTAAGATGGCATTCTAAGTGGTGATTTATAAACTTTTCACTGTGCTCATCTGTGTACATGTGACAATTAGGTAATTCAGTTCAATAATTCAATTCAATACTTAACAGGCCAATTAACAAAAGTCCTTCCATTAATATAATTAATGCTGTTTAACTATGCTTATTTAGAGAGTTGAACAAAACAATATTCATTATCCTAAATGCAAATAGAGAAAATTATAACACGTTGGTGCACAGTAACCAAGATTGAACAAATTGTATTCATATAGCACGGTTCACAAAATTGGGTGATCCAAATGCTTTATGTTCAATAGATACTTCTGAAGCATAGATGCTCTTGAATGTCGGACTATTGCAAGTTCCAAAATTACGTTAAATTGGTCAGTTGATATGTTTAAGAGTTAAATTTGATTTGAAACATTAACTCAGTTGCTTTCTCCACAGATGCTGCTAGATCTGCTGAGTATTTCAAAAACTTTGTTTTCAATTCAGATTTCCACAATATACAGTCTCGATTTTCTACTGGTTGACGAATAAATATTTGCCACAGCAATGCAAAAACATCTTGCTCTTTTTTGAATAATGCCACAGAAGATTTTGCATTCTCTTGGAGAACAGATAGGGCTCTCATTTGACAGCGTGGTGCTCCCTCGGTAATGCACAGTCTGTCCAGATTACATACTCATACTATTGCAGGAGGGACAAATGAATTTTTTTTGATTGAGACGGAGAATGCTACAAAAATGTCAAGTGTTGATAATCAAATTATTTCTTATTGAAGATGGTCATTGTCTTGCATTTGTGGGACTCGAATGCTTCGTGCCGTTTTTAGCCCAATCCTGAGTATTGTCCAGGTGTTGCTGCATTTAGACAATGGACTGTTTCATTATCTAAGGAATCGCAATGGTGCTAAACATTGTGCACATATGAGTTTTGACTTTTTGTTGGAGGGAAGATTATTGAAATAGCAACTGAAGATGTTTGGACCTTCAAGAAGAAGAACTGAAGAAACAAATGTGAGGCGCTACATTTTGGGAAGGCTATATCAGGGCAGGACTTATACACTTAATGGTAAGGAGCTGGGGAGTGTGGCCGAACAAAGAGATCTTGGAGTGCAGGTTCATATTTATTTAAAAGTGGAGTCGGAGCAGACAGGGTAGTGAAAAAAGCGTTTGGTACACATGCCTTAATTGGTCACTGTGTTGAGTATAGGATGTTGGGAGGTAATGTTGCAGTTCAAGAACAGCTTCTTCCCTTCTATTATTAGACTGATGAATGGACTTTCTAACTGCAAATAATGCTGATCTTACTAATGTTGATCTTGCCTACCACACGCCCTGTGCAATTTAACATGTAGGCTGCTGTTTAGTTATTTTTTTCACTGTATAATCTTTATGTCCTAGCTCACTATAATCTGCCTGAACTGTTCATAAACAAAGATCTTCACTGTACTTAGGTACACAAGATGATAAATCAATCAAATCAAATCAAAAGGCTCTACAGGACATTGGCTAGGCCACTTTTGGAATACTGCATTCAATTCTGGTCACCCTGCTACAGAAAAGATGTTGTTAAACATGGATCTATTTCCGCGCTGTACAGCTCTATGACTCTACACGAATTGCTGGCATGTATGTAAAATTATCATCTTTTCTGTGTTCACAGATAAATCTAACGTGACTCATCCTAAAAGGAATGTTGAATTATTTCAAGAACAGCATGAAAAATCAAGCAATGGAGAACCAGTAAAAGTAGAAATTTTGGAAGTAGTGGTGACAGTATGAGAGCTGGAAACTGAACATCTCAGACAGTTTTTCACTGCATCCTCTTTCACTATAATTAAAAGCTGCAAAGATCTGTTCTCTGCAGGAAATAAAAGGTACATTTCTCAGCATTGAGTCTTTGTTGAATTGAACAAATACATTTGGGGATAATAATTCCCTGATGTGTTTTCAATGGTAACACTTTGACCAATCAAAGCTGATTTTCCAACCAATCAGCACTCTTTTCTCATGCAGTATAAAATGGTACTCCCTCAAAATTTGGCATTCTTGCATCTGTCCTGATAAGTACAAGACAAAAGCTTTGACAGCACGTTTCTTTCTAAGTTATACTCAAAGGAATAATGATTTACATTATACCTCTACTTAAATTATCTTCTCCTGTCTGAGTAGGAGTAACATTGCTCTTGTATAAATCCTTACAATCCAGATTAAATTCACATTTGCCTGTTTGAAGCATATCAGTGATGATTTAAAATAGGCTTCGGCTTTCTATTGATTGTAAACCTTTAATTACGGAACAGTTGGTTAGATTCAGTGCACTTTTAAATGATTTTGTTGGATCCAAATCAAGCAAAAGAATTAAATTAAGCAGATTAAATTCAATACAATTAAAGAAAACCATATTTGAAACAAGTACTTGATTAATTACCAAAAGTTGACCAATCTGTTTGGTTCTACAATAAGTAATTGTCTCTGAACAAATGACTTTTTTTTTCGCAGGGGTGATATTGCCAATACACTTGACATGGATTGCATCAAAGTACACAAAGGTTTAAATGTTGCTGCATTCTATGATCAAGATGACAGGGCAGTTAATGAGCCATAAAATTGCTTTCTTTACAGTGTAAAATGAACTTGGTGACAGAGGCACCCTTAAAGCTGCAATATATTAACACGACATGTTTGTGAAAAATGCGGTGCAAAAGGGGGAAAAAAAGTAAAAATAATGATCCTAACAGCCACAGTCCTCATAACTTTATATATGAGGCCTCTTAGTTTAGTGTTTCGATGCCTTTCAATAATGATTTGTTGCAAAATTTCTTCTTTTTAAACCACAAATCCATATTGTATAAGCTATTCCAATGGAAGTAAACCAAACATTACTTGTCTGAAAAAAATGTATTGAAATATACCATTTACTGGAATGTTTATTCTGTACCAAATAAACTTTCACAGTAAATATCCGTCATCTCCTGGAGAAACATGGCAAAAGAATGGAAATGGCAATACAGGCCATTTCTATTCTTTTGCCATTTTTCTTCAGAAAATGCTGTGATCAGTCTTTACTACATAGTTTGGATGACGTTTTAAGAAAATGTATGATCAAACATCACGATGCTTGCCATCAGAAAAATAAATGTTACGCTTATGCGCGGCCTTCATTCAAAAATAACATTGCATTCACAAGTAAGGATACAGAATAGTGGTGAACCATTTTTATTTGGTTTAATATTTTGCATGAGTTACTATTTCAAATAAAGCATTGGAAGTTTTACTATTTGTCCTGTTTCCTTACTTTTTCTGTAAATTAAAGTCATTTCTTTGAATAAACTTGAAATTTGTTCAATAATTTAGCAACGTTGCCTTTTTTTCAGGAAGAAATTTAGTATGACCAGGTGAGGAAGGTGAATCATCTCTCCTCTTTTTAATACCCTCATGATCAGTCACAATAAATATCTCACAATTTTTTAATACATGGCGATCACACTTCAATTAAAATATAATTAACTGGATTAAAATGAAGGAGTCAAATTACAAGGTCTGCTTGAATGGAAGAAAGAGGAATTTTATTACCCAGTACACTGAAAAAAAAAATGCAAATGTAACATTAAACATGCACAACCAGACACAGGTATTAAGTTGAAAAAGATTTGTGCAGGCTGCCTAGGACAGACAGGAAGATAAAAACAATTGCAGTTAAAAGTTCTTAAGAGTTCTCAATTTTTGAACATCGCCAGAATCCTCATTATTTAGCTGTTGTTTGATCATCAGATATGTTTGCAGATATCTTTGTGTTATTGAATAGTTGTTGTCGGAAATTACTTTCTCACAGGGTCCTGACTTTGAGGTTGACAGAAACAGGCTTCCAGTTTCTCAGTTATCAGCTCATATTTTTTTCTCTCAGTTTTGCTGCTCAAAAACTGTTGCCTGAAATACCATTTCTTTGTGGATTTTGCTGCCAAGTGTCATTGATTTTTTTTCAGGTTTGACGATCTGCAGGTGTCTTTAGTCCCAATGCACAATTTCCAGAAATTTGTGAACCAGCCAGGAGATGTAGAACTGTTTGCAGTGCCTTCTATAATGAAGTTAATTTTAGCTCAGATTAATCCATGCTTATTGATGGTATCATGATCACAGAAATCATTTTAGGTCACCATTTGTCCTTTTTAATAACAACTTTTAGTTCATGAAATATGCCAGCTATGATAACCAAACGATGGAAGGTGAATATTGATAGTCCATGATTACCATTACCTTAACAAACTTAAAATACTACAAATAGTATGTATTATAGGCTATGCGTGATTTATAATGAATACACACCAAGGTTACTTCAGATCAGAAGTCAATTATGACATTGCAGGTTCCGTATTTGTTGGGCCAAACAACACACTATTCATGAGTTTTGCAATGAGAAAATTATCTACAACTGAGGATACAGACTATGTTTCCAAATACTAACAAGTGCACAAATTTAACATACACTGATAGGTTCATTGTCATTTGCACAGCAGAATACAATTCATAATCTGGTCATTTTTTTTATTGTTTGCAAAACCTTACGTGGTGGAAATTGGCTGCCAAGACTCCTACACTATAACAATCACTCATGTCAAAAAATACTTTATTGCCACCCTGGGACATCCTAAGGCTATGCAAGATGCTTTATCGATGCAAGTTATTTCTTCATGCATACAGACAAAATAGGGTAAAATTTGCGATCTGAGCATGGAATGACAGAAATGTTGCAAAATAACAGTTGTACCTTTCCATGTCATGCACGGTTGACGCCATAAATGTTTCAGCATCAGGCTTCATTAGACATTGACAGCTAGCTTCCAGCATTTGATCTGCCAGAGAATGGGAGATCATAATCTCAGAGTTAAGGTATCAGATTCTGCTGTAAGCTATTAAAAATCTACAGCACCTGAAGGGAAAATTAATTACGTAATAAATGATGTTTATCAACATAAATTTGGTGCTATCAAATTCAATAACGACTCATCAAAAATGAGAGAATGACAAAGCTACCTGAGTCAGTACTGAGGATCCTGTAAGGAAGATTAACCAAAAGGAACATTATTCTGTTTGACACCTCGAGTTCCTAGATATTGCGGGGAACAATCATTCTACTTGTAACAGTTTTCCTCTTTGGTATTTTGCAAAAGTCTATCATTTTAGCATATTGTAACTTTAAAAGTTTCACCATCACCAAGGTCCTTTTGGCTCATGTTAAACATTGACAGCAGTCACATGCAAAGCACGCAAGTTATCTAACAGTCTTTTGAACACGCATTAATGTACATTGGTTCTACACAAACTGTAGACTGAAATTATTGGCGCATGAATGTCTAATGGGAAAGAAAAAAACCCAACAAAAGTGTTTCCCTTTTACAATGGAGAGGAGAAGCATTTTCTGTCTCACGCTCTCTCTCTCTGAGAAGGTCATTAGTCTGCAGAGTTGTTTTTCCCAGAAAGTTCTGGAAGCTGGATCACTGAATTTATTAATGGCAGAGTCAGATAGATTTTTTTGAGAGACAAGTAAGTTATGCAACTCTGTCATGTGCTATGGGAGATAGAGAAGAAAAGAGTTGATCAGCCAGGATCTTATTAAATGGCACAGCAGGCTCAAAGAGCTGAAAGGCCTATTCCTGTTCCTCAGATTTAAATTCCTTAATCAAGTTGTTTGATGCACGCACATGTGCTCACCAATTCCGAATGTAAAGAGGTTCTTGAGTATCACTTTGTCTATTCCTAACATTCAAAGCTACCTGAATACGTACAGGACAAGCAGCATAAAATTGACAAGGATGAACACATGTAAAATAGAGGCCTTATATCAGAAGTGTTTGAATTTGTCCAAAGAAGCCATATCAGAAATTTGTGGATTGAGTGCAAGCAGACTAAAGTTGAAAACCTCACCAGTAACTTTTTTCCTATTCATTTGTGGGATGTGGGCATCGCTGGCTGGCCAGCAATTCTTGCCAATCCCTAGTTGCCCTTGAGAAGGTGGTGGTGAGCTACCTTCTTCTTATTTTCTAGCTCATCATGCTCTCCTGGCCATACACCATGCATGGACATCTCTGTTCTCAGCCAACAATGTATAATGAGGTTTGACTGAGTGCCCAGATATCTATCACACCATTAAAACAGCTACGAAACAGCTCTTGCTCACTTCTGTCAAATGTATCACGTTTATCTACACAAGATATAGAGGTTTTGAGTGTTTGCAGTTATTGCCATTTACATTTTACAAAGTCTAGATGATTGACACTTTTATTAGTCTGCAGGTATAAAGGAGTATTTGTTAAGAAATGAAAACTTCTTAATAACTTTCAAAAAAATTTCAAACGGAACCTGTTGTCAGCATGTAACTCATTAGTTCAAGGCAGCACGCGGTCAGTGAATGATACAAAAGTGCTACAGTTGGGCACAGGGACATGGTTTGCCATCTGAGCATGGGAAGGATATATTATGTGGGTAGGGCACACCTTGGCTTGGGGATATGTGGAGCTATGAAGGTTTGGTGAAGTGGCATGAGGTGACATGGATGGGAAATTGGACAGAGAGTGCACAAGGGGAGAGGGCATGACCAGTGAGGGCCTAACGTGTTTCATTATAACTGGGATGAAGTCCCACTGCATCAAAGCAGGCCTTTTAAGCAGCCCATCTACTCATTCAACAGCCTGTGTGCCCATCTCTAAACTTTTTTTCCAGGGCAACAGGCCCAATTACAGCCCACCTAGTCACCTCTCCCTACATCATCCCCCAATGTGGGCAGGTTGAGCTGAGAATTTTTCCTGACTCCTGCTCTGCACCTCCAAGCTGAAAATCCCTGACATACCTCCACGTAGTGTGATACATGATGAGGAGTATGCATGTGGTAGAGTTTCCAAAATATCTTTAAAGTAATAGTAAAACCTCAAGTAATTCTAAATCATTAAAGGGCCAAATCAAGGACATAATAATGTAAATGAGAGAAAGCTTTATCAATGAGATGAGTTTGAGCAAGATTTTAAATGAAGAGTGAAAGGTGGAATGGTTGAAGAATAGAATTTCTTATCTAATGA
Organism: Ginglymostoma cirratum; assembly: GCA_024137785.1. Taxonomy (NCBI): domain Eukaryota; kingdom Metazoa; phylum Chordata; class Chondrichthyes; order Orectolobiformes; family Ginglymostomatidae; genus Ginglymostoma; species Ginglymostoma cirratum. Next base: position 175,300 of record JAHRHZ010000031.1, read on the forward strand.
CTACATGATTGAAGTTACAGCTTCCAATGACAGAGGACTGAGGACTGAGAGATATAAAAGAAGCCTGAATTGGAAGAATTGTCAAAGAGCTTCACAGTTTGAGGAAGTCACAGAGATTAGGAGGGTGGGGCCATGAAGGAACATCAATTTAAATATGTGAATTTTAACAGTAAAGTGTTGATGGACCAAGTGGCCACAAATATAAACAATGATTGGTAATAGGTGAAAAGAGCTTGGGACAAGTTAGACATTAGCAGCTTAATTTCAGATGATCCTGTGGAAGATGAAACGACAGAGAATGATCAGAAGTGTAAATAGTTAAATTTAGAGCCAACACCCTGACTGCCACGAGTAACTCAGTTGAACTGGACCACATAAAAGCTACAGCCACTAAAACAAATGGGAGCAGAAATTTTTGACTGGAAGAAAGTCTTTGCAGCAATGTTGTAATATTAGATATTTAGGCAATTAACTAGCATTTGGAATTCTCGGTAAAAAAAGGATCTCCAGCTCCGAGTTAGAGTTTGAGGGTTTGGGACGTTCCAACTCACTGACTGAGGTAATTACCTACAACAAGCTAGACAGATGAAAAGCTTTTCTAACTTCTTGATATTCATCAAACTTATCACAACACCTCTCCCTGCCCCTTCCCACTGAGCCGTAGACTCAGTGGACAGCAATTGCATTTAAATGGATAAATACAGGGACAAGTCCTGCTCGCAACTATTATTTGCTGGCATTATGTCCAAAATTATTGCAAGTTCATAGAGCTACTTGGTTTTAATCTGTAAGGCTAACACAGACATTTAGTTTACAGCAAAAGCCAATGTGAGGTTACAGATCACAAGCATGGGGCTGGATGAACACAGCAGGTCAAGCAGCACCATAGGAGCAGGAAAACTTGACGTTTCGGGCCTAAACCCTTCATCAGAAATGGGGGAGGGGAAGAGGGTTCTGAAATAAATAGGGAGAGAGGGGGAGGCGGATAGAGGATGGATAGAGGAGAGGATAGGTGGAGAGGAGGCAGACAA